>JARAOQ010000040.1:0-272938 GCA_029783445.1 Fomitopsis palustris
TGTCCTAGCTATGCTATTCTCTCTGTAGCGCGCTTGTCAAGCGGAAACACGTCCGATGCGCTGGGTGTTGAACATCCTGCTTCCATAGCACTTCATATCTCGCTCGCCGCGGCGCATCTCGCTATTCTGTGCACCTGGGCCACTTGTGCAGAACACTCGATGACTTTTCTACCAGAGGTCGTTGCATCAAGTACAACAGGAATCTCGCTCGGCTCCCAAATGGTCATAATCGTAAGCACCTGACAGCTGGAACGATGCCTCAAGAGTATCTGTGATTAGCTTGCTTGTAGCCTTACACTTCGCTGCTGGCGTTTCTTGCGCAATATGTGGCTTTGCAGAATTTCTTCGCCGGCCACTTCGCTTTCACAGCCGCACAAGACGTCGTGAATTCGTGGACAGGATCAGGCGCAGCTCTTGTGAACTTATCGACACAGGCGTCGTCTTCTTCCTATGTACTGGAAGACGTCGAAGTTCTACCTCGCCTTCAGCTCCTTCTTGCACGTCACAGCATTATCGGTCTTCACCGTGCAGTCATTCCTCCGGCTTGTTGGAACAACACCTGTGACTGATGGCATGCCCATCTTCAATTCGTGAGCCGCTCGCATTTTCCTGGGTCCATCTACTCTCTCAGGCTACCTGATGAATATAGGACACCCGAAGCACTGCCTCAGCAAGCCTTCGCCTTCAAACAAGCATACATTCTCGTGGATAAGATAGCCGCCATTCCGCGCGTCTTCAGCAACACACTGTACGACATCCTCGACCAAACGGACGGCTCAATAGCGATCCAGGCCGTAGCCAGCACAACGACCGCTCAAGTCACATGTGGCTGCGTTCCTAACGCAACCCTCACCATCGGGACTGACGGCAACCTATTGGTCAATGCATATTACGGACGAAACCTTCATGAATACAAATGCCGGCAGCTGGTACGTGAAGCTTCAACCTGCGTGGAATTCGGAGCTCATAGACACATCTACGCAGTATCAAGCAAACATCGACCCCGAGGTAGACTTGGTACTCGGCCACTGAAATGGCCTTCTCTCTTTAACTCGTTCTCACATGAATATGCAGTGGGCTGCCATGTTGATTTACGTCGATGAGGCCATTGTCCTTGACCTCAACGATCCACACTTGGCCTTGCTTCAATATGCAATCAGTTAAACAAGCACGGTGGACAGGTGTGTGGCGCGGGGAGTACAATTGTTGGATTAATTTATGCACCCACTGGCAGTTGTTCTCAGCAACTTGTCGACGATGCGTCTTACAATGCGGCGATGTCCCTGAGTCGGTTCGAAGATGCACTAAGTGAGGAACTGACCCACAACTTTTGTTGTACATGAAAATTCATGAAGAGTTTTGTCTAGGCACGATGACTGCCACCGTGTATTGGGCCAGTATGGCTAGCATCCCGTCGGTGAAGTCTACGCATACTGACGGACCTGCCCCCTTGGGTCTCCAGCAGCACACCTACTGTGTACCGAACGATATTACACGAGAGACCCTAACTCTGCACTCGGGCCAAGCCCATGCCTACCAACGCATGCTTCACCTCGAGGCCAGTTAAATGCGTAGTAAGGTGACCTTTGTACCAGACTTGCTGACCGAGTGATATTATATCAACGTTGCTCAGGTAGGCACATTTTCCGTGCAAATTTGATTCGTTCAGTACTGGCTCCAAAGGTTGCGGCAGGTCTCGGGACCTCAATCGCGATGTTGGCCACGGCGACATTGTCACTTATCTAAAGTGGACACAGCAGGCCGCTGCTCGACGAAGTCGGCCTCATGCATCTCATATGGTTGTCTTTTGGGAATCCGAGACACAACCGCTGGATAATGGAAGTAGAGAAACCGTCGACGAAACACCTGTGGCAGGCCGGCATGGTCACTCGCGTCCACAGCAGAGTCGGTGTCGCCGACGGGACCGGTGTTCCTGCGGCCAGGCGCTGCGCTGAGACGCAGGGATAAGGCGGATGGCAGCCCCAAGTTTGCTAAGCCTCGCATGTCCGCTCTTCGCCAGTCAGTCATCGTAATAGGTGGAGTGGTAGACGAGAAAGACGGGGAGAGTGTCATTGATGATGTTGGTGCGGAATATGTATGAGCTCTATTCTCCCAGCGACGTCGATGAATAACGCGGGTGTTTATATCATCCAATGGCGCACCGTTAACATGCGCAGTCATAGGCTTTGCGTTTGAACAGGCGTAATTTCAGCTTTACAAATAACTCCCAATGGATAGAGAGTCTCGAGGGCGCCTTTCTGCAACCAACTCGATGACTCATTTTGTGTACTGTCAAAATCACCAGCGCGACACCGTATACGCAGTGTGTCACTAATAATCCACCGGGAGACGTGGTCCCGTTCCCGAAGCTATGTCGCCTGTGATCGTATCTGCTGGGCGTTCAGCGAGATCGATGTGGCTTATGCACCTAGATCTTCAGAATGGTCAGCTGGACTTGTGGAGGGACTTATCGCTGCCTCTCGAAGCACCGTCAGACCTATTGAGATTGAGGTCCAGATTGGCACGTCATACTTCTCCCCCGCAAATGGCCCCCGCATGGTAAGAAGCGTAATTGAATGCTACCGATCGAGGGTTCTGGCATCGACGCAAGCGTTGCCTAGGTGAGGCGTCGCCTTCATAATGAAGTGCATCCATCCGTCGGTTCGGGATGGCACAAATGCCGTACCTCTGCACCGGCATACCGGTCGTAAACGGACTGATCATCCTTGTGCTCTGTGCGGGGATGCTGTCCTCGTGCGCTCTCTACGCCGGGCTGGACGCGAGCTATCACACGATCAGTGCGGTCAGACCACAAGAGCGGGGACAGATAAATGGCAGATGGATTCTACACCGCCCAAAGAGGCCGGGGAATGTCGGTGGCGCGACGTCTAGATGCAGGTCTTTCAGCGCTCTTCGTGATGAGTGCGGTCCAGAGTGGGATAGGGGGATGATGTCGTGCCCAGGAGGGAGGAGCGTCGCCTCCGAAGCCTCCCGGTACCACTTGTCGAGGTCGTTCCCGCCGCCATTCGAGGCATCCGAGGGCGGCACCGCGGGCGGCACGCCATGCCCACTGCGCGCCATATAAGCGTGCAGGTGCCCGCTGCCGTCCTGCAAGCACACATCCAACATGAAGCACATCAACCTGCACCTGCCTTCCACTCCCTTGCATTCCCCTTCCAAGCCCAAGCAGAAGGCCCCCTCGCCTTCGCCCATCGACGTCGCGCTGCTGCCGGTGCCCACTGCAGGGATGCAGGTCAAGGGCGTCCGCACCATCGTCCGGCGCTTCCGAGGCGCGATCCAGATTGTAGCCCGATCCACGCATCATCAATCCCCGGCCATTGCCGCTCTCGTCCCGGCCCCGCCACCGCCGCCCACCGTCGCCGCCCCAGACCCATTCGAGGCCTTCGTTCCCCCCGTCGTCGCGGTCGATCTCGTCCTCTCCCCCAAACACAGCTCCGACTCTCTTGCCTCCTCCTCCCACAGCTCCTCTTCCTCCTCCCACAACATACAACCACCTGCCGAGCGACACAGGTCTTCCTCGACCTTCTCCAGCTCACCCTCCTCTGTCTTCGGGACCGCCGCAGACCACTCCTCTTCTTGTGACGCGTCTCTTGAGGCGCAACCAAACATGTCCGGCGACGCTTTTCTGTATGCCTCTGCTGTGCCTGAGGGCCAGTCTGTCGACCTTCCGGAGTCCTCGCACGGTTCGGTGCACGATGCGTCCCCCGCTGCGAGCTCCGAGAACGTTGCAGGGCCCATCCAATACCCCGAACGCGAGTCGGAAGACGAAGAAGAACAGGAGGAGAGCGAGGATGATTCGGAAGAAACACCGCAGCGGGTGGATTCATCTGCCCCCGGTGACGACGACCGCTCGTCCACCCTCGACGAGCCCCAATTTGGTACGTCAGAGCAACCTGCCGACTCGACGGACTTCGCGGCGGAAAGTCCGGCAGCGCAGGATACCTCCGAGGCAGAAGTACCTGACCCGTTCCTCGAGGACGTCCCTGAGGACTCCCCCGTTTCTGAAGTGCCACCACCCAACGAAATACCGCAGGAGCCGCCTGCGGGTGGACTGTCCGTCGACGAGACTGCACAGTCCCTCGTTGCCGCGGAGGAGGTTGCCTTGGCGCAGTCACCTCCACCCGCCTGGCCCACATCCATACCCAATACCGCTATTGATCTCAACAAAGACGTCCCTCCGCCGCCGCCACCAGCAGCAGAGGAAGACGACGAAGATGAAGAAGACTCACCCGAACTCTATCTCCCCGGGCTTGTTCTCTCAACAATGTTTCTTCCCATCCCGAATGTAGGCTCCTCTCCCTTCTCCATGCTCACTTGGTGGCTTCCCGGACATCATGTTTATTATCCCTGTACTATTAGACGGACCCATTGACTACGCTACTGATCAAATTCATTCCGCCTGAGAACCGCCCGCACCGCGACCTGAGCGGCACCTGGCAGGGCGCTGACTTCAACATGCTCGTCGTGAGTCGTAAGCGTGTATGTGAGTTAAGCCCCGAGTGACGCGTGAGCACACTACAGATGACGAACAGCTGGCGTGCGCTCGCGAAGATGGCGCGCGACCGCCTCGTTGAGACAGATCCAGAAGACCTCGACTTGGTTCTCTCAGTAAGTACTAGTGCCGCCGGCTGTCTGCCTACGCGCCGCCCCTACCAGCCGCTTACGCCCAATAGCTATGGTACCTCCGCCTTTCGTGCCTCGCGCGTCTGCGGCTGTTCAACCAGACCGCGGCGGAGTGCACGAACCTGTTCGCGGTGCTCAACGGGGTCGAGCCCGCATCCGCGCGCGAGTGGCTCTTCGAGAAGAAGGTGCCGTTCGAACTCGACGTGCTCCATGCACGGCTGAAATACTGGACGGGCGACCACATGGGGTACCTGGACGCGCTCGTGGGCCTGCTCGGGCTCTGCAAGACGAAGGCGCGCGCAGCGGACGCGAAGGCGGACTCGATGGTCGCGGGGATGTGGAAGGAGCGTGGCGCGCGTATCTGCCTCATCATGGCCTCGCAGTTGATTGAGATGAAGGTACGCCCGCTTGCTTTCCATTCCGCCTGGCGTGCAAGAATGACACGGATGACAGGACTTTGCTGCGGCCGCAAAGCTGCTCGAGCCGCTGTGCAAGCAACCTGGCGGAGTCACGTCTCCCCAGCTCCAGTCTGCGGTCGGGCGAATATACGTGCAGGGCGGGTATATACGCATGGCGACGAAGCACTTCGTCGAGGTGTGGAACGACCCGACCGCGGACCCCTCGCTGAAACACATGAATGCCGCTGTGCTGGCTGCCGCCGACGGCGATTGGACGAAGGCTTCTGAGGAGCTGAAGAAGATGCTGGATGCAGATCCGGAGAATTTTGTTGTGAATATATAGTCCTTGCTGCGAATTGGTTGCCACTGACTTCCACACTCACTCACCAACAGGCCATCAATAATCTCTCCGTCACCTACCTCAGCCAAGGAAAGATACAGGATGGTATTCGCTTATTGGAGGAGGCCATCAAACTGTCCCCATCGACCACACTCACGGCTGAACCACTTCTGTTCAATTTGTGTAGGTGATATTTTCGCTCGACACTTGATAACGCTTACATTTATCTAGCAACGATGTATGAGCTGCGTTCTGCGGCGGGGGCCGACAAGAAACGGAACCTACTAATCGAGGTCGCGAAATGGGCGGGAGACGGCTTGCGTACCACTTGCCTGAAGATGCCTACCAACTAAGCTGTGCTATCGCATTCATCGCGCAGTCATGCATTGCTTCACTTGGTTTTTCCAATGATCTCTGCGTATGTATACCTGCGAGTGGCTGTCACTCGAGCTGCGGCCGCTGGTGCTGATAGTGGTAGCTACTGGAGAACTTCGTCGTCGCCGATGTTTCGGTGCATTTGCCATTCGCTTTGTTCTTTTCATGGTGAATTTTGAATCAATCCTCGGCATAATCTATGCCAGAAGGGTGAGCTATCACATCGACGGGAGGCGACGCTCTACCCTGCGTGGAGTGGTGGCAGCGACACATAATCGCGGCATGAGAAAGCGCCCACAATGGCGTTGGGTATAAGCGCTCATATCCACTTCACGAATGGGCGTCTATGCCTACCATCTCGTCCGGTGAGCAGGCGTACGCTGCAATTCTGAGCTTCGCATACATCGGCGATTGAGAACAAGCAAAATTCCGGGGTTATCAATTTGCGGAGAACCCTATACGTAAAGAGAGCTCTATCCGTAAGCAGAAGCCAGCCCTATCTGTGCTGCCTGCAGTACTCACTACGAGCGGATTGCACGTTAGGTCAGCAAGGCCTCACCTCGCCCACCAACATACCTACGCCATGTCCAAACGCAAGCTGGGAGGGAACCATGTTCTACCGGAAAATCCAAAGTGGATCATTTTCCCTCGCTCAGACGGCGACGCCAAACTCCTTCCAAAGAACACTGAACGGATCGTCGACTCTCAAGGAGAGGTCAACTACATGCGTCCGGTCTCACTTGACGAGTCTTCGAGCATTATGTGGCGTGTCTCTGTTGGAAGCCAGGTTGCTATCAAGCTTGGTTACCCAGGTGCGTCCATACTGCTGTGTTCGTCTCATGCGCATTCTCACTGGTACACAGAGGGCCCGAACTACGTTCTGAAAGAATGGCCCCAGGGATACCAATTCTACGATCACAACAAAGGGCCCGCAAATTCTCCGCGTCATGATCCCTATTTGTGCGGTATGTCATCCTCGGGGCTATACATGAGTATCGGCTGCTCAGCTCCTCGTAGGCTCCACCCTCGTCAACCGATTCCGTTCCGCGAACGAGTTCATACCTCACGCTGTCTGGCTCATGTCTGACGAAACTATGAATCGTGCGAATTGCGAATGCAAGTACTGCGCGAAGAAACCGCAACGCGTCGTCACCCAGGTCCTCGCCCTCCCTGGCCCACGGCGTACCTCCTCCCTCCCCAGCAGCCCGTCGAAAAACATACGCCGTCATCGGGAAATCCGCAAACCAAAGCCTTACGCCCATGTACGACATGTGCCCAAGCCCATCAAGCCGCCCCGCGCTGCTCCAGATCAGTCCCTAGTACCCGAACGTGACCAGGATATCAGACACCTACTCACTAGCGGCCGCGCGGGCACCCCACGGTGGCACAGGAAGCACGAAGTCGTGTGGTGTGTACTCGATCCTCCCATACGTGGTGAGACGGAGGACGAGTGCATACAGTTCTGGCCTGGCATCGTTGAACGCGTGGATCTCCACTCCGATGTCGTGGGCAAAGACGGCAAGAGTCCGTCACCTTTACCTCCGCGCAAGCAGACGCGTGAGCCTAGTGCTAGCGGCGTATGGAACTCCCTCGACGGAGAGGGTCCACAAGTGCCTGAGGACGCGGTTCAGAACCCCGACTGGGATGTTCACCAACGGTACTCTTATAACATCAAATTCCTCGCTGTCACACACGCCTGTGCGGCCTCTGACAACGAAGTGCTCCCTTACCTTGCGTACACACCCCCTGAGGGCCTCGTGGGCCGTCTGCAAGATATTCTTCCACAACAAATGCAGTCAAGAGCTGCGGAGATGGACATGGACCTGAAGTGTATGTCTGCATTCAATCCCGTCCCCAACGTTCCCCGTACAGAGGGGCCCACTGCGCCAGACCCCGCACGCTTCAGGGAGGCCGTCATCCCTTACTCTCTCGCGATTCAGATCGCATCGAGCGTCGCCGGGTACTGGAGTCCTACGGATGAGTGGGACTGTAAGTTCACTATCCCGGTCGACAAAGCACCCCCACCACCACCGAGCCAGGACGGGCCTCCCGATGCGGGCATGAGTCTACATGCTCTGATGAACCAAGCGGCCGAAAACAACGCCGTTGACGTCACCGCCCGCACAACTGCACAACCCGTTAACCCCGACGGACTCTACCACCCCTCCAACCTGACTGACGCGGAGTGGGAGGCCACCCGCCCGAGGGTGCCCGACGGGCGTGGGCCACGCATTGTCTCGCAGACGCGGTACCAGGGTCTCTGGTGGGGCGCGGAACGTATCTGGACTGACGAACTCGTGCGCCTCAAGCTCGCGCGCTGCCAGTTCGCGCCAGCGGGCTCGGACGTGTTCTACCCACCCGCGGGGCCCTCCGCGAGCACGCGCGAGCGGATGCGCGCCGCGGGCTACGCAGACGAACTCGACGATGGCCAGTCGGGCGCGGCGGAGAAGGGCTTGTTCATGCGCCTCGATGGGCTCTTCGTCGTGGAGATCCCGAGGGAGGACGGCTCGGGCGCGACCAAGGAGTGCCGCGCGTGTGGGCAGCTATATGAACTCGCGGATGAGGAGTGGGAAGACCCCATGGAGGCAAAGGAGCCGCCGCCTTCACAGGTCAGCGGGAAGGGCAAGGGGAAGGATAGGGCAATAGACGTAGGCGATGCGCCTTCGTCAAATGAGCCTTCCACCATGTCCGGACTATCCCCTCCGAGACCTCCGCCGCTGCCCAACCCCGATCTCACCGTGCCCATCGCAGACACCACCCAGGCCGTGCTCTCACAGACGACGCAAGGCCTGGGGAAGCCACCACGCACTGTCGGCGGCCAGCTCTCGCACCCTGCACAGTCAGTGCCGTACCCGCTACCGCCGCCGCCGAACGGGTTTAAATTCCGACGTATTCATGGGCCCGGACACGAGGTCGTGCTCTCGCTCTCGCTCATCAGTGGCCGCTACTACCCTGGGCTGCTCGAGCATCCACTGATGAAGCAATTCGTCCAGCGGGCGTTCGAGGTTGCGCCCCAAGACGGCGGCCTCGAGAACAACAGGCATATATGGGCGATGGAGGGGCTAATCTCGGGTATACACCAGTCAATGGAGCCGGTAACGTGGAGGCCGTCGCGGGGCACAATGTTCAAGGAGGCCGATGCAGAGTCGAGGTCGCACTTCACTGCGCTATGGGACGAAGTCAAGCAGACAAAGCAGACAACGGACCTCTCTCAGTTTCTGAATGCAAACACCATGGATGTCGAGATGCGTCAATGATGTGGCTGACTGCTTGTTTTCTCGCCTTTTAGTTTGAATTGCATCTACGCTGCCACTTGCTTTCACACTATCGTACACTATTGTAGTAAAATTCCTGCTTCCATGTCATTGTAATATGCGGTCCACAGTGCAACAAAGTAATGCATGCAGAGTTGTATGCATAAAGGAGGGTAGATGGGACATGTCGACGATTACGGTGATGATATATGTTGTGGAACGTTTGCTGAACTCAGCCACGTTCGTATGCCCAAGACCAACATTTCACGTCTGGCGACTCAATACGTACATGCGCAAATCCTGCCAACCTGCACGAGAATGAGTATACGCGAGACTGCACGATCAACGTGTCATATACATACCTCCTCCGACGCGGCACATAACCCGCTTCGTCTTGCCACTTACTCCTGGCCGCGCCAGCGTTGTCAGCTTACATGTAACGACTTTGCTGGTGAGTGGACCCGTGAACGAATACTGGGCCCGTATTTCCTCGCCCTCCTTCGGTGTTCCACGCAGCGGTGGGTCAACACGCTTGATAATGAGGTTGTGGGCAAGGGAATTCACCACATTCGCGATCTCCATATCCAAGGGGTCGCGCGGATTCGTCGGCACGTACTCATGTGCTGGTACGCCGTCTCCTCCAGGTGTTGCGGCGCCTGAACGACTTGGGGGACGCCCCGGCGTACGTGGGCTCCCAGAGTCACGAAAACTGGACGGGGGCATGGACAAGCGCGGCGTCGCTCGCAACGCTTTGAGGATATCGGGCGTTCGCGCGCCATCTGCAGAGGCACGGAACGACATGGATGAGTTGGGGCGGAAGGAATCCATGCTCGTTCCTGGGCGAGACGCGGACAGTACCTGCACGCTCGGGATGGGAATCATAGAACGGCTTGGTGGGCGCGCTGGGAGGACGCTGCCGCCAGGTGTGTGCGAGCGGGGTCCCGGAGAGAAAGCTCGTTGCATGAGCGAGTCTTCACAGTCTCTCGATGTATCAGGAGACCCGGACATGGACCGCCAGTGCGACTTCGAAGGTGCCGGGATGTGGCTGGGTGTCTTCGGCCGTGAGCGGGGCTCCATGGGGAGGCCGGGTGTCTGCGCCTGAGACCGCGAAGGAGGACGATAAGACATAGGGAGTCCTGGTGTATTTGCACGAGAAGGCGGTCGGTATATGCTGGAAAACGGAGTGCTAGAGGTATGCGTGGTCGATACGGAAGACGTTACTGGTGACCATGGTCGAGAAGAAGCCATAGAACTGCGAGACGCGCTGCGGTTGTACAGTGGTGGTACAGGGGGTATGTCGTCTGACCGCCGGTATGTACTCGATGATATGGACGGTCGACGTGGCGACGATTTCACGGTCGCTGAACGATCCTCTCCCTCAACTTTGGTGGAACTGTTCCATGCAGGTTTGTTCTTCAGCGTTACATTCAACTCCATCCTCTCGAGTCTCTTCGCAGACGGGGATGAATCGGGCGTCAGGCTCTGCGAATGCTTGTGGGAGGGCGTGACGGGGGTAGTTGGCTGTGTTCCACCGCCCATGAAGTGCAACATAGAAGCACGATGCCGAAGCGTACGTCCAGGTTCTGACGATGGTACACGTTTGGGGCTTGACGGTGTTAGAGGTGTCATAGCCCGTGGAGGCGACTTGGACGAGCCAACACCTTTCAACTTCTTCGCCAATTTACGGAATGGCGAAATTGACCGTGACAACGTGTTGTTACTGTGTGTGCGATCCTTTGTCGGCCTCTCCACAGGTGGCGTCCTCAGAAACCCGCTCTTGTGGCGAGACTTGGATGTTGTGCCAGATGTACTTGACCCAGCCTCGCTGGAAGCAGCGCTGAGATCTTCGCCGTTGAGCAGGCGTCGGACCTGCTCCATCTCCGCATCAGTGCGTGCTATTCGCTCCCTTAAGTTGCGCCATCGTTGTGTCGACTCTGCATGTCTTCTCAGGCACTCTCCATTCTTGGTAACGCGATCCTGCACTCCTTTGTCGATGATTGAGAGAACCTTGTTGGTCGCGGGCATGTAATGTCTGTACCTGGGGTTAGCTCGCACTTGATCAAGCTAGTTGTATGCTCACTTCTTCTTGGCCTCGAAGGAGTCGAGAAGTGATTGAAATGTATCGTAGCTCACAGGCGATTTCTCGGACCGGACAGAGGACGTGGACGGTGTCCCTGTGTCCATCAATGATGTCTGCACCTTCCATATGAAATCCTAGAACAGAACACGGTCAATGAGGCGGGTTGGCTGGTAACGGCGCACATACCTGACATCGGTTGACTGCCTTCTCCAAACTCGACATCATCCCATCCGCTTGATCCGTGACGGTGCGAAACACAGTGAGCCACTTATCCTCCTTCAGTTCCTCCCTGAGGACCTGTACCTCCTTCTGCAATGCCTCCCACTCTGACAGCATCGCAGAATGTTTCCGTAACAGAAGTGTCTCTTCACTCGGTACATGGCCTGACGCGATTGATGTCCTATCTCCCGCCTTGAGGAGAGGTTCGAGAATATCGTTAACAGATTTGATGCCAGCGGATACAGTGTCGAGACGTTCGTCAAGGCTAGAGAGAGACTGGTCGATGACACTGGTTGCATCCTTTACGTCGGCCGAGGATTGCGACTTGTGTCGTAGCTCTTGGATTTCTATTACCTAGTGAGAGAAGATCGACTCGGCGGTGCAATACACAACTGACCAAATATGCGCGTTTGGATGTCCGAGATAGTGTATGACAGTTCTGTGATACGGGTTGAGAGGGCAAGAAGATGCAGGTTTCTATACGTGGCGTCAGCAATGTAGGCATGGAAGCGGAGGCAATGCGCATACTCATTACTGTGCCCATTGCTCTTGAGTTTCATGAGAGACCGGCTGGCGGTTATGGTCATGTCCTCTGAGTACGTCGAATCAGGTGTAAGAAACCTTGTCAGCTCAGCGAGGAACTAACCGTCGTCCCGTTTTGTGGATGAGGAGGACGAGGAACTACTGGAGGACGAAGTCGAGTTGAAATGAGGGTCCGATGGCGATGGCGATTCTTCATGTCTGAAACTATTCTGGGAGGGCGACGAGAGTAGACTAGGAGAATGAGAGATGCTAAGAGAGACCATAAGAACGAGCGAGACAAGATAGCAAGAGTAGCGTAGGATACGAGGCCGAGACGTGAACTTGAGGCACGGAGAGCACACGGGTTCGTTGGCTCAGAGGATCCGCCGAGGCTCGGGTCGCTGCTGAGTGGGTAGGGTATAAGCAACACTGGCGAGGGTGGGCACGACGGATCCTCTGCCGCTGAGAGGACGAACAGACAGGCTCAAGGATGAGACGGGGTCGGGGTCGGAAGAGACTTGTTGGCGGGACACAACAACCCTCCGCGTCCTCACTCGCGTCTCATAATTCGCAGGCGCCCGTCACCAGCCACCATCCGTCGACAAAACCCTGCCTCCCTCATACATTTCTCGTTGCCTCCTCGCATCATCGTTCTCATGGCTCATTCTCAGGCTTCAGTCCGCTTTTGTCTCCATCGATGCCTTGTCTAGTGATAATCTCCGCTAATAGTACATCCAACGTCCATGCCTCTGTAAGCGGCTCGCCGCAATCGAACCAACACTACGAGCTCGAATACGACCGTACCTTCGAAAAGTGAAAGCCGCGGTCGTGTTTCAACGGCACCGGAGACACATCCCCCCTCTCCAGATTAACCGAGTTGTACGCAAGGAAATTGAGTCGATTCCAGCGACCGAGCGGCCGTGAGCGCAACTCCAGCGTCATCTGGAAAGCGTGGCGATTGACGACACCAGGGCGAGGATCGATCAGGGACTCAACGTGTACCGTCGTCCCAGACAACCGCCATGTGCCGATGCTCAAACCCTGCTCTCAAATGAGGATCATTGCAGCCAACCCGAGGTACGCCACAAACCTTCGTGTGGAATGTCGGCTTCAAGACGGGAATGATTTCCTTGGGCTCCGCGAGCGATAAGAGGGAAATGACCTGCCCGTCAGGGAAAAACCTCCTGCAGAATAATCGGTATGTGGAAATGCCTCAATAATGCCGGTAAGGACTCACAGGAAACGATGATATTGTACCACATGTACAGGCTAGTTGCGCAATGAGTACCACTGACCAGGACATGCCGATATATCACGTACGTTCATCCAGGCATTTTCGCCGAGTCCCGCGCGGCTGCAACAAGATATAAGTCAGATATTCTGAGCATGGAAATTGCATAGAGCGGATTCGTCACAAGTTATGTGTGCGTAACGAGGGTATGACAGACGTGCACCAGGGTTCGGAAACACACCCCTGGCCTGGAGCTGATCCGCTCGATTGGAAACAGAATATATACATACGTGTAGTGGCATATTGCAATGTATACACCGTCCAACCGAACCCGGGGTTGCTCAATATACAGCCGCCTGTAGTCTCCCAGATAACTTGTCACGAGTCCGTCAAGTCCCTCGTCGTCAGATATTTGGGGCGGCTTGTAAATTGCTTCTACAAAGTCCCTGGTTATGTAGATGTCAGTATATCCCTGGTATGTCGGAGGGAGAGACGCACTTCCATACGCTCGTGTCAAGGGTAAGTAACCGAGCCTTACGGCTTACCAGGGCGAACCGTTCTATGGTTGTGGTGTCGAGCTTGCGTAACACGACCAGAAGAAGTTCCACAGGTAACCTCTGAATGTGAACAGGCCTTCGCTCCTCTTCTGGTAAAAATTCCTGTTCGTGCTGCCATTCCGCCACGATGCTTGCAAGAGAACCCTGAGGGATGACATTTCCGCTTTCAGCAGTCGAGACGAAGGTCGAATGAATGTCCAAGGATTTTAAGTCATGCGTCACTCCATCCACTGAAGCTCTCTTGGAGCCCGAGGGCACATGTGCAGGTAGCTGAGTCACGGCATAGAACTGTGGCTCAATCTTGTGATACGCTCGGTCGACGTTGGGGTCCATGCGAAATGCCATCCTATAGAGCTCCAGAGCTTCGTCGAGATTGCTCTGCTGCTCGCAGACTACAGCACGACGGTAAACTTCTACCGCCCTCTGTAGCTTCGGGCCAAGAGGCGCTGATGTAGTGTCTGTGACTCTGGGTATCCGCTTAATATAAATCTGGGGCGTGTGGATGCCGGCACGCGGTGTGCCAGGTGCATGACCTTTGTCGGTTGCCTCCACAGGACCGGGTCTGGACGATGTCGCGTCGGAGGGGCCCGTAGGGTGCGTCTGCGACAAGCCTATCTGGGTGACCGCCTTCTTCCTGCGCACTTCCTCTTTCCATTCTTCACGGAATCGCGCGAGCTCTTCCGAGGTATCAGTATCTGTCGTGATAGGCTGCACCGACATAAGCACAATTTGCGCCGAGGTCGGAGGCGGCGATGCAGTGAGTCGAGGGAAGAGGAGTAGAGTGAGAATACGGATGAGTTGCTCGCTCCGTCAGCGATAGCGTTAAAGAGTTACGTAATGGTAGGATGATCGAGCGTGCCTCCGCATCGAGATCCGGGAGGGATTATTACTCCGCCGGCCACGTAGTTGCCTAACGAAGACTTAGCAGCAGAAATTAGGCCCCGTGTGTGCCTCTGCCATCCAGTGAGCAAACATCTCCACGTCTTCGCACCGCGTTTGCGCAATACCCTCCTTCTCACCGTTTCGCGCAGTCGCCGGCTAGAGGCCCCTGTCGTGCACGATGGAGAGCAACAAGGACGAGGCCGTTAAGTGCCTCTCTATCGCCCAAAGGCGCAGGATCGCAGGCGACCTCGCAGGGGCTCGCCGTTTCTGCCAGAAGTCGCTTGCACTCTTCTCGACACCTGAGGCTACCAAGCTCCTCGAGGCCATCGAGTCCGACATTGCGTCGAGTGACGCTGCGGAGGCATCGTCATCTGGGTCGAGTGCCGGTCCGAGCTCGAGTGCAGACACGTTTGCTTCGGCGGCGGAGACACACCCGTCGGCGTCGGGAGCACGTCATAGACATACAGGGTCAACAGCCGAAGGAGGAGCGAGGGCGAACGGCGACGCGGGGAAGGGCGCGGAAGACAAGAAGCGGGATTACACACCGGAGCAAGCGGCGGTGGTCAAGCGAGTACGCTCGTGCAAAGTCACGGAGTACTACGAGATCCTGTCTGTAAAGAGGGACTGCGAAGAGGGTGAAATCAAGAAAGCCTATCGCAAGGTATATATGCTACTGTCCTCGGCGCCGCACAGGCTCACGGCTCTACTCGTCCAGTTGGCGCTCTCATTACATCCTGACAAGAACGGTGCACCAGGGGCGGACGAGGCTTTCAAGAGTACGTAAGTTTTGCCTGCGTGGTGCTATGCTGCTCACTGTTACTACGCAGTGGTGTCGAAGGCGTTCCAGGTACTATCTGGTCGGTAATTTCTCGTGTCGCTGAGTGATAATCCGAATGCTCACCTTTCCAACAGATCCACAAAAGAGAGCTGCATACGATCAGCACGGTTCAGACCCAGAGTCGCGCTTTAGTGGCATGTCTTCTCCTGGTCGTGGACCACCAGGATTCGCGAGAAGCAGTTTCGGTGGTGGCGGCTTCGAGGGCGAGATCAGCCCTGAAGAGCTATTCAACATGTTCTTTGGCGGTGGCATGGGCAACGGTCCGTTCGGTGGTACACCCTTTGGAGGTGGCCCAGGTACGTTTCAGCTTTCCGCGATGAATTCGACATCTTATCGCGCTGCGCAGTCTTCACGGCGTCATTTGGTCCTGGTGGGTTCAGGACGACAGGCATGCGAACCAACATGCGCCCAGCACCTCAACAAGCAAACGACACAAGATCTACATTTGTCCAGCTGCTACCTCTCATCCTCCTCTTCGCGTTCTCCTTGCTCAACTTCCTTCCGAGCCTCTTCTCTACACCAGGCACGCCGGACCCACGTTTCTCATTCACTCCCTCTATGCGATACAACATGGAAAGGACGACGAGCGGACTGGGTGTCAAGTATCATGTCAACGCGGCAGAGTTCTCAGGGCACCCCGTCGCTGCTGAATTGGCACGCAATGGCAACAAACCCGGGCCCGAGCTTAGCAGGTTCGAAAAGGCAGTCGAGCGGTACTTCACTCAGCACCTTGCTGATGAATGCCAGCGTGGATTGGAGCTGAAGTCGCGAAGACGGGATCAAGAGTTAGGCCTGTTTGGGCTTGGGACGGACTGGGAGAAGGTGAAGAAGATTGAGGCGGAGCCGGTGCCAAGCTGCGAGCAGCTGAAGAGTATGGGCGTTTTGAAATAGGCCCATGTTGAGGTGATGAGCACTTGTGTATCGATATAGGGACGGGCAGGATAGACCATGGTACTCAGTCGCTGTTTGCATTACTTATTGATCCACATCTATCTTTATGCACCCGCCACATTAATACCAACACCGTATCATTGACGTCAGCGAGGGAAGGCGTGCGTTGAGTTTGCACGCGCAGGACGGTAAGTTACAGTATGTATCCTGAGCGGTTAGGTGTGGATTGTAACTGTGTAGGACACTAAACGGCGTGGATCTATTGGTTCTGCTTGGCCCGCTCGAGCTTGAGGTAGAACTCCTCCTGCTTTTGCACTGGACAAATAGGATGAGCCCCCGAAAAGGGATGACGACAGAGAACTATCGGGGTTTCTTACCGTGCTTCAAGTGGACACCATACCTGAAAAGAGTCAGACTAGGAGTGCATGACGAAACGCGCCGGATACCCACCAGAAAGCATAGCCTGCGCTGACGCCCATGCCGAGGGCGACGCTGAGGTCGAGCCAGAAGCGCTTCCTGAGCTTTCCGGTGATGGGTGCGATGGGCATGGCAGGTGGCGAGGACGAGTGCAGGCGGGGAGGGATGCTGGTCGTTGAAGGAGGGCAAGCGAGAGCGGAGGGCAAACTCGGAGGCCAGCGTGCACGCCACGGGTACCAAACACCGCCAAATAGCCTCGAGTGCCCCAGGTCGTCGATCGACTCGCGCTCAACACATTCCAGACACTCGCACCCATCGCATACCACTTCTCCTCAGATCACTCTCTCGCCCGCCTCGCGCGTTCGCACCCTCCCCGCAGTCACCAGTAGTACTCCATCCTCGCCAAACACATATCATCATGATGGACCAGGACGCGTCAGGCTCCGGCGGATGGCGTTTCGCCCAGTGCTTCGGTGACAAGGGCGATGTTGAGGATATCACAGAAGGTCCGCATTCCCGTTCTTGTGGCTGCCTTCAATACTGCGTGCCTTACTGATGTGGATGACCGATAGCCGACATCATCTCCACCGTCGAGTTCGACTCAACAGGCAACTATCTCGCAACAGGAGACAAGGGTGGACGCGTCGTTCTCTTTCAGCGGAACGAGTCGGTACGTAATCTTCCAGGGATCCGTCTTAACTCCCCTTCATGCGCACCTCGACCTCGCCGTGCAGAAAAAGGGTTGCGAGTACAAGTTCTATACAGAGTTCCAATCACACGAGCCCGAGTTCGACTACCTCAAGTCCCTCGAGATTGAAGAGAAGATCAACAAGATCAAGTGGTGCAAACGGCAGAACGCAGCTCACTTCCTTCTGTCCACAAATGGTGCCCGATACGTCGTACTACCTCCACCTAGTCATGTATTTACACTCGTGGCACAGACAAAACGATCAAGCTCTGGAAGGTCTTCGAGAAATCGTTGCGCGTTGTCTCCGAATCCAACACCCACGATGGCCAGCTGACAGGCCCAGTGATTGCGGCAGGCGCACCTGGTCTCAAACTACCTCGCATGACACCACAAGACCAGATCACCGCGGCTGTGCCACGGAAGGTCTACTCCAACGCGCATGCATACCACATACACTCCATATCCGTTAATTCCGATCAGGAGACGTACATCTCTGCCGATGACTTGCGCATCAACCTGTGGAATTTGGAGGTCAGCGACCGGAGCTTCAGTGCGTTATGCTTGCTCTACAGCTGTGTCTTGTGCTAACACTTGCCGTAGACATTGTTGATATCAAACCGGCGAACATGGAGGAACTTACGGAGGTCATCACAGCCGCCGAATTCCATCCCCACCACTGCAACCTTTTCGTATATTCAAGCTCGAAGAGCAACATGAAGCTTGCGGACATGCGCGATTCCGCATTATGCGACCAACACGCTAAGCGTGAGTATGCTCCAATTTCTGCGGCGACAACACACCCTCACAACATGTGTGGTAGTGTTCGAGGAGGAGGAGGACCCGTCAAACAGGTCATTCTTCTCGGAAATTATCTCATCGATCTCCGACGTCAAGTTCAGCCACGACGGGCGATACATCCTTTCGCGGGACTACCTCTCCCTTAAGATCTGGGATATCAACATGGAGTCGAAGCCCGTAAAGACCATCAGCATTCACGACCACTTACGAGGGAAACTTTGCGATCTATATGAGAACGACTGTATCTTCGACAAGTTCGAGTGTACCTGGGGTGGCGATGACAAGTGCGTATCAGACACGTTTCATCTGCGTGGGCTGTGAGGCTGATGTGCGTGCTTCAGGCATGTGTTGACGGGATCGTATCATAACTACTTCCGCATATTCGACGTCGACGGCAGCGGTGACGTCGTGCTGCAAGCGGACAAGTCTGCGTTCAAGGCAAAGAAGATGGGCGGCCCGCTTCCTGGAAACAAGGCCGGCGCTAAGAACGGCGTACGGCCCGGTGGTCTGCGGGAGAACATGGCTCAGGACACGCTCGACTTCAACAAGAAGATTCTTCATTCCAGCTGGCATCCCCGAGAGGACACTATAGCGGTAAGTGACATAGCAGGTCCCCCCTCGTTGTGACGCTGACCACGGGCGTAGATTGCGGCGACGAACAATCTGTTCTTGTACAGTGCCGCGTGAAGGCCGCGTTGTATGCATACCCCACATGCCCTGCATGCACATACCTCCCTATGATTCATGCACGCCGTCCTATACTCCGACCCCGCACACCTACCCGCCGCCTGTCATCGTCGGCAGAGCCGAGACTGACGCACAGAGATACCGAGACCAGAATATATCGTCATCATCAGACGGACTGTTCCCAGCCCGCTCGTCGCCCCGTCGCACTGCATGCCCCAGCGCATCTGCCTGCCGTCCTGCTGTCCTTTCCCCCTATTTAGCGCTCATTCTAATGACCCACCTCCGCACCCACGCAACGTCATCATATCTGCGTATCATGACTCTGCAACCACCGCATCCCACCACCACTACTGTATATATCTGCCTGCCACCCGTGCGTCTCCCCTCGGTCTCTTGTCCTCCGCTTGACCTGGCTGCACTGCGTTCGTCTGTATCTTACCGCTCATCATCACTCGTTACGGTTGGGGAAGTAGAAGCAAAGAATGTACATTGACAGAAGAAGATTGAAGTAAATGAAGCGTGTTACATATTTTGGACTACATCTTGCGTGGCGTGTGAGTTACTGACGTCCATCGAGCCCATGCCACATGGTAAGTTAGACATATGGGACGGCGTACAATGAGGTTTCAGGCTGGAGAGATATGTCCCGCCCGTTCAAAACAACATCCATGTACTGGAAAGCATGGCGATTGATCTGCACAGGGTGGAGAATTTAATTTTGCCGTGTTGTTTAACGCCTAGGCGGTGGGTAGCAAACGCGCCAGACGTAGATATACACGGCGAAGTATGTGGGTAAGTTGATGACACACCTGCAATGGGATACAACAATGAACCTCGGGCGAAACTGCTCACGAGCTCCTTGTAGTGGATATGGGCATAGGGACGTAGTCAACGACGTAACGAAGCAGCAAAAGTGTGAAGTTGAGGAGTTTTGTTGCTGAATTACGTAAGCATGATTCCCACATGTTACTGACTCTCGAATTGGTAATATTGTGAGTAGTGCCATGAGTTCCTCTAGTACTAGTACTATGGTCTCACCAGGAAGACGTTCACTGCGCTGGCCTGCTATGATCCCAAATATCCCTCAGTATGCGTGAAAGAGTGGTATAGTACTGGATAGGGATGGGGATAACGTTTGTAACTAGGTTCGCAAGCCTCCGCTTGCTACCAGCTGCCAGAGTTCATCGCCATTCACGCAATCAAGCACGCTACCACGCTATGTTAGCAAGCCGCAGCCACGCCACATGCGTAGTACTTATACATGAGCTCCGCGCTACTATCGCACCTTGCGTACCGTCACATCCGCACAGCCCGGACGTCTGGTGTAATACGAATCGACATGACCGTCCGTGACGTTCGTTCAGACTCTGATTGTGAACCTCTCCTGTCGCGGGAGCCGCTTCATCGCCATGAACTTTCGCAACGCTCGAAACCTCTTCCGCGGCTTCAACTACCCGTGGTGTTTTTTATCAAGCTGGTGATACCCATAGCCGGGACTCAAACCCTGCCCTATATCAACGTGCTCGTCGCAGACCTCGCTGAAGCCTCTGGGGCGCAGACGGGGTACTATAGCGGCCTTGTGGTGAGTTATTTGCTTCTGCGCATGTCCTACGGCCTGACAGCACCCCAAGGGCAGCGCCAAGTCGGTTGCGCATCTGGTTACCATATACTACTGGGGATACCTCTCTGGTAAGTGCTTTCCGAGCTAGTATCTAGACAGACTAACAACATACCAAGACAAGCATGGAAGGAAGCCCGTAGTGATTATTGGGACGACACTGACCGGAATCTTTACCCTCCTTTTCGGAATATCGAAAACATTCCCTACCGTGCTCCTCACGGTCTTCCTGAGTTTGTCGCTCTCATCATCTTCTCGCAAGCATTACTAAGATCCTGACTTGTACCATGCAGCGGGTGTTTTCTCGGGGACCACTGGGGCCATACACTCGATAGTAGGCGAGCTTGTAGACTCCACCAACGAGGTCATTGCTTTTCCGCTGTACGACATCGTGTCTGCTGTGGGATTTGCCATTGGGTACGTTTGTAGCCGACGTCTCTTGTAGTCAACACGCCGAAACGCTTCCTTAAAGCCCGCTCATTGGTGGTACATTCTCTGACCCTGCTGGGCAATTTGGTGGCCCACTGTTTGACACACCCTTCTGGAGAACTTACCCATATTTCCTCCCGTGTCTCATAACAACGGCGATAGCTTCCACGGCACTCTTCCTGGCGATTTTTGTCCTAGAGGAGGTAGGTATGCTCCCATATCGTATGTACAAGAGACGCAGCATGATTCCTTGGACAGACACTGCCAGCCAAGCGAGGTGCCCGAAAGGGTATGACAAACATACCCGCAGACGAAGAACGAGTTCTATCTCCTGTCCGACAGCCAAGCACAGAGACACTCTCTCCCACGAAGCCCCTCACTGCATGGGCACTTCTCTCCATGCCTGTCATCCGCATGGTCTGTGCCTCTAGCGGGGCTCTCGCCTACCTTGCCGGCAGCTGGACCGCTGTCTTCGTCCTACAAGCATACACGCCCCTCGAAGATGGCGGGCTCGCGCTCTCCGTACGCCCCGACTCCCAGTCCCGTACCACTCTCTCGCTGACACTCAGCCCGCCTCCGCGCACAGCCCAACCAAATCGGCCGCGCGCTCGGCATCATGGGCACGCTCTCCATCTTCCTCAAGCTCGCGATGCCCTTCTTCTTGCGGCGCTTTGGCACGCTGACCGTCTTCCGCTGGTGCATGCGCTCCTGGGCGGCGACCTTCGCGGCGATGGCGTTCCTCCCCGCAGTCGCCCAGCGCGGAGGCATCGCGGCGGAGTGGACCGCTGTGAGCGGCGTGCTCTTCCTCTCTCGCATCGGATGCATGGCCTTCTCGTGCGTCCGCTCCCGTACTACTCCAGACATCTGCGACATATTGTTGACGTGGCTTGGATAGGATCATCATGATCCTGACAAAGGACCACACCCCCGGGACATCCTCGCTGGGGACCGCGAACGGTATGGCGGAATTCGCGCAATCACTCGCGGGCGTGTTCGCCCCTGCTATCGTCAGGTACGCCGCAATCATGGTTCGGAGGCACGGCATCTAACACATACTTGTCAGCTCACTCTTCGCGTTTTCGTCTACGCATCACATCCTGGGCGGCCATTTTTGGGTTGTCATTATGGTTTCCGTCTCTGCTGTCTCTGGCTGGTTCGCGGAGCAGCTCAAGAAGTACCGGGACGACTGAACATGCGACCATGATGAGTACTTAGGCGGCTCTGTTCATCGTATGTAATATCATCTCTCTGCAGGTTTAGATCCAATGTGTGTATGATGTATGTAGTACAGTACATGAGCACTTCCCTGCTTCAATTTCAGGATCGGCTTGTGCGTTAAAGGCCCAAGAGATCTGCCCACCCCCATCCGGCGTATGCCAAGCGATCACACACATGCACCCACCAGACAAACACTCATACATACCTTGAATGTTCCAAATGTCCGGCGACTGCTCTCTCGACTATATGGGTCTCTGAACGAGACCCCTCGCCCACCCCCCTCCTCGTCCTGGCGCGCAACAACAACAGATTACATCTCCCTACGCAGAAACGCGCAGGCATCGAGGTATGTAAACTACAACAACGCAGGAGCACAACAACAAATCGAACATGTCAGTGCGCGGCACGCGAACGGTCCGAAAGCTTTTAGCTTCACATAAAGTGCAGAGTGTCAAGCAGGCGGCGAGCGGAGCGTGCGTGAAGTATAAGCAGCACGCTCGCGCGGGCTGCGAGTGAGTAATAGATGAGAGGCCGTGAGATCGTGCGTATGCTAGGTTCGTGTGGGGGTAGTGATGTCGCAGGCTCAAACTAGCAACAACGAGCGAGTACCGAAAAGAGCGACTATGTGTATGCAGCGCGGCCGTAGGGTCCTCAATGCATGAGCAGGGCAATCGCACCCAGGACGGCGCCCGACATCGCGGTGAGCAGCGCTGTTTGCAGATTGTTCAGCGCGAGTCAGAAATCGGCACAACCACGCGACGTACCAGGACTTAGGCTCGTGCTGAGCGCACCGCTGCCGCTGCCACTCCCACTGTCCGAGCTTCCGCTACTGCTGCTGCTCCCCGCGGTCCCAGTGCCCGAGGCGATAGACGCGGTCGAGTACGCGCCGGTATGGGTCGCCTGCACCGAAGCTACCAAAGAAAACACGTCAGCGCCCGACCCACTGACCGACCCACCGGACACTCACCGAGCGGCAGCGTGTGGCTGGCATTGTCGTTCGTCTCGATGTACGCGTTCGAGAGCGGCTCGTTGAGGCACTCGATGATCGGGGTCATGTTGTACTTGGGCGTGTGCGCGAGCGCCTGGGGGAGGATGTAGCCCGTCGCGACGTCGACGGTCTGCTCGAAGAGGTCGTGCTCGAGCACGATGAAGCCCGTGTCGATCTTTGTCGAGTTCCCCATGATCATCTCCCAGTTGTCCAGCACCTGGTACACGTTCGTCGTCCCGCCCGGGATGCTCCAGTCTGCCCCCGCGCGTCAGCACCAGCGCCTGCGTGCTGCGAATGAAAGGGGAACTCACCGTTCGTGTCAAAGGTCTGCGTCTTGCTGATGCGCGTCCACACGATGGGGATGAGGTTCATCGCGGTGGAGATCGCACGCACGCGGTCGTCGATATCGCCATACGGCGGCCGCCAGTAGATGGGCGTGACCCCGAGCGTGTCCTTGATGAGCTTCTTTGTCCAGCCGAGCTCCGCGATGACCTCCTCCGTGGTCTTTGTCGTCATATACGGATGGCTCCACGTGTGCACCGCGATCTGGTTGCCGGTCATGTATTCGTCCTGCAGGATGGCGGGGCGCTCAAGCAGCCGCGAGCCGATCGTGAAGAACGTGGCGCGAAGGTTCTGCTGCGCAAAGTACTGAAGCAGGTTCGGCGTGTACGGCGACGGGCCGTCATCGTACGAGACGCCCCACGAGTTCTTGGTGGGGCACTCTGCAATGTCCGTGTCACGCGTGCAGCCGCCGCACGTCCACCAGCAGTTTTGCGTCGCGTTTGCCACGGCGGCGGTGTTGTTCGAGCACGCACCCGGGTTGGTGGGCGGGATGTCGGGGATGTCGACGCCCGAGCTCAGGACCTCCTGGATCCACTGCTGCACCTCGGACGAGTTCGTCGGGGGTGTCTTGTCGAGCGGGGGATAGTTGGAGGGCACGGGGAGGCCTGGGGATGCCACGGCGCGTTTAGATGACATCACGGACACGAGAATTATAGCGCATACGCACCAGTCGGAAGGGGCGGGGCGTTCGGCACCCATGTCTGGGTCGCACCACCCTGGTAGGTGGAGGAGAGGGGGATGGTCGACTGCGTTTGGGAGGTGCCCGTCTTGATCTCAGAGAGCGGGATGGCCGTCGGGTTGGACGAGATGAGCGAGAAAGTGAGCGTGGTTGGGTAGGCAGAGCCTGACCCCGAGCTGCCTATAATCGCTGTGCCCGAGGTCGCGGCAGAGGACGCAGCTGAGGTCGCGGAGGACGTTGCCTGGCGGGCGCGGAGGGCGGCGGCGTCATGGGCAGAGGCTGCGACAAGCGCGGGGGCGAGAGCCAAGAGCGGGAAGCTTGCGAGAGGCGACTTCATGGCGTGGCAGAGGCGCGGTCGTGGCCGTTTGTCAAAAGAGAGATGGGCGCAACGGTCGCACGCACTGGCAGCCTATTTATTTCTCGCCCTATCATACGCCCTCTCCCCTCCTCCGCATGCCCCTCCCTCCAGCTGCACGGCCTCCGCTCCCTCCCTGTATCCCTCTCTCGGCCCCCGCCCCGCCTCGCTGCCTCCTGGCTGGTTCATTGTGTCTGCAGGCTGCTCGTACCCAACGTGCAGCCCGCAGCAGCCCCAGAATATGTGATCTCGACGCGGGATCCTACATGCCGTCGGCCACCCTGCAAGCGCTCATACAGCCGCCACCGGCTCGGCATGCTGCTACTGGTACCGGCAGAGGGGCTTGACCATCGTCGTCGAACACAGGGGGAGGACGCAGAGCTGAAGATGAGAGTTGGGACCAAGTACACTCCCTCGCTTACCGATCCGAGGGCGGAGAGTTTAAGAGCCAATCGCGCATCCCACGTACAGTGTCGCAATAATGGCTCCCCCCGATCGCCAAGACAAGTGTCACGACTGTCCATACCCACTCCGTACATAGCATACTCAGCACTGTACAGATACACATACGTACGTGAACAGTGACTGCTTCGCATCTGTACGATAGCGGACTCGAGAATAGAGCAGTAGTAGACATCATAGGAAGAACGTCCGACGAGTCGTCTCCAACTCCGGCTACACAGATTCCTCGAGTGAGTGCCAAGTCAGAACCAAGCACAGTGGCAGCACACACCTTCCATTGCCATAGGACTTCGTCTGTTGTATTGGGACCCTGCTTCTGCGGGGGTGCCTGTGCTTGGCCTTCTTCGGGACCGTCAGCAGCCTCGGCATCTACCTGCATCTCGCCAGAAGCCGCCTGCTCGTTACTTGTGTCCTCCTCTTCGTCAAAGTTGTCAAACTCAAGCGGCTTCTTCGGATCTGCGAATGTCGTCACGGCAGGCAGACCCTTCTTGAGTGAGCGTAATTTCAAGGTAAATCGTGGGCCAATCTCCTGTAGGGCGACCTTCTCCGTAGACCGGAATGCGTAGCTAAAACGCATTTAGCATTTATTCCATGTGCCCGAGCATATGCGACGCACCGATGTCGTCTGAAGAACAGAAAGTCTCGTTGGTTGTGCAGTGTGACCACCTGTCTGCCCTGGAACTCGGGCATAGGGGGAAAGAGGGTCTGGAAGAGTCGTCCCACCGTATGTCCTAGACGGGTCACAAAACCATTCAGAACCAGCTCGGGGAAATGTTCTGTCGGCCGTGCATGGCCCTACAAAGACACAGACGAGAACATTAGTACATATGCCGAGCATCAGACGCAACGAACTCACATGAATTTTCTTCGAGAGTTCAATGGAGGTCAGCTTGAAGTACGCCGTCGGCCCCTCAGGGAGGTAAATAATGGTGATCGCATCTGTCCCACCCATCAGCACCCACACCTCCGTCTCCCACACACCCAAGACCACCAGAGCACTCACTCGGCTTCTTCGTATCCTCATTCACCACAACCATATGGCTATACCCCCTGCCCGCCGCCCACCCCGCGATCCGGCCCATCTCGAAGCCCTTGCCCTTCTTGCGCCGGATGAACTCCGCGCCGGGGAGCACGTTCACGAGCTCGTCGCAGAAGTCGTACGACGCCCGCGTCGCGCGCGACGACGTCGTGACGAGCACCTTCGGGGGACGCTCGGGTCGCCCGCGCCGGCGAAGTACGCAGCGAACGGGTCGTGCGCGAGGTCGGTCAGGGACTCGTCGGCGGGCTGGGTATCTGGAGGATGCGCTTTCCCGTGTTCGGGCGGTGCAGTGGAGGAGGAGGAGAAGGCTTCTGGTTGTGCTGCGGGGTCTGGGTCGTG
Organism: Fomitopsis palustris; assembly: GCA_029783445.1. Lineage (NCBI taxonomy): Eukaryota > Fungi > Basidiomycota > Agaricomycetes > Polyporales > Fomitopsidaceae > Fomitopsis > Fomitopsis palustris. Next base: position 26,291 of record JARAOQ010000040.1, read on the forward strand.
TGAGGAGGACGGCTGGGCGGTGAGGAAGGAGGGGTCGAATACGCGCGTGTTGTCGAGAGTGCGCGGGACGTTCTGCTCCTTCCGTTTCTTGACACACAATTAGCAATAGCTCGCCGGGAGTAACTGGAATAGCACTCACTTTCTTCGCCAAAGGGTCGTCCGCCTCTACCTTCGCCTGTGCAAGCCGGCGCTGCAGTTTGTCCTGGCGCTTCTGCTTTTTCTGCTTGCGAGCAATCTCCTCTCGCTTTATCTTGTTTTTGATGGACGATGGCTCGAACCGACTTGGAGGCATTTTTGACGGACGACCAGCGGGGCAGCAAGTGCGATGGTGGACCTTGCGAGCGTCGATCGAGGGCTGGAGAAGCGCCGGCGGGAAAGTTCATAGATTCCCACGGCCCGTACACGCTTCCCCTGGTCGACAGGACGCGCGATCCGTACACGCTCGCCGTCCGCACCCACCGTTACGCCCATGCGCTCCCTCCAGCTCTGCTCGCTCCTCTGGCTCGTCGCATTCACAAATGCACTCCACTTCTACCTCGACACCAACGAGCGACGCTGCTTCATCGAGGAGCTCCCCACCGACACCGTCGTCGAAGGTGCGTGTGGCTGTTCCTCCCGCTCGTATGCCGGCGCGTGCTCAGGTACGTACCGCGCACACCCGCAGGCCACTACAAGGCACTAGAATGGTCAGAAAAGGACCAAGCCTACGTCGAAAACCCCGAGCTCGGGATCCTCGTCGAAGTCGATGTGCGTCCCTCCCTCTCTGTCCTCGTTCGTGCCACGTTGACCGTCCCCCGCGCCCGTTCACAGGAGCTAGAAACAAACCACAACGTCGTCAAGACGCGCGGGCCGCCGGACAGCCGCTTCACGTTCACCTCGCACGATGCGGGCGACCACGCCATCTGCCTTTCCGCGTCGTACCCGTCGGGCGGGTCGTGGTTCGGGAGCACGCACGTCCGGCTGTACCTCGACATCGTCGTCGGCGCGACCAAGGCCGACGCGGAGCACGACCGCTCGCACGTCTCGGAGCTCTCCGCCAAGCTGCGCGACCTGAACTTGAAGCTCGAGGACATCCGCCGCGAGCAGCAGTACCAGCGCGAGCGCGAGGCCAACTTCCGCGACCTCAGCGAGTCGACCAACTCCCGCGCGGTGTGGTATAGCGTTGTGCAGATCATCGTGCTCGTGTGCACCTGTGTATGGCAGCTTAGGCATCTGAGGGTGCGTGGTGGCTCCTTTAGGGCAGTCTGCTTTGCTGATATTCTAGTACTTCAGAGATTCTTCGAGGACAGGAAAACACACTGAGGTATGGGATTGTGGACATTATGCCTCCGCTTGTAGGGTTAGGGTGGGGCCCGCCATTTATTTCGACGTGCCTATGTGATGTTGTCGAGGGGCGGCAGCTGGTTGTACAACATGCCTCAGTGAGGATGTCCATTTGAGTGTCGGACTTATGTCAGTATCAGGTACGTCATCCTCTGGCAGTTCCTGTATCTTGTCTGGACCGATGCCGTAAAACGACGGTGTGTTCGGAAGGTAGATCTTACATTCATGTTTGCACTTGTCATGCAGTAATGACAATTTTTTGCAGGAACTGGTGCATAATGGCTCGCCGCCCCAATATACATGTTGCCACCGACGCTCAGAAGGTCCGGACTGCATGCTCAATGTCATACATGTGGTTACCCTCCGAAATGGGGATGGAAGTATTTGCATTTGCTCAAGTCGCCCGCAGACTACCCGGGCATTAACCTGGAAGCTGGCTAAGTCGTACGAACATCAACGTTACGGTGGACAACTGTCAACGATACCGCGACTGTCGACTGTATGGCCGTACAGCAGAGGACTAGGTCACCTTATCGTGATGATGCTGTTTACTTAGAATCTTTCACGCTGATAGTCGTTGCGTTACCTTCTAGAGCACCTGAACATTTTCAATCTGAACATCTATGTCTTCGAAAAGTCATACCAGCGGAGCTGGTGTCATATGAAAACACAAACATCTTCGCAGATCGTCTCCACCACGGCATGAAGTTGCTGCCCAGATGTAATCTGAGTGTATAAAGTGGACTCCTTACTTTTCCCACCTATGATGATCCAGCAATATCTCTGAGAGAAATGCACATCTAGCGTTCTTGTCCCTGAATGAACGGACTATGCGTGTTGTACAGGCTGACGGTCAAGTACCCCGCTCGGCCGTCTTTAAAGCGGAGAGGCACTGAGTGGTCATGGTGTGCATGAACGCGCCACGAGCATGCTGGTCAGCCATCGGATCAGGTTTGACCAGAGGGGGCACAGTGTGCGGCCCTATACGAAGGGCGAACGACCAGTGACCTATTGTTTGGTATACGCATAGTCAAGTCCTGTCTACCGTACAAGTTTGTCATTCACTTCTCATGCATCGTCCGTTCATAGGACTTTCTCGACGCCATCGGGCAGTTTGTATCCCCCTTGACGACGAATCTTTGTACGGCTCGTGAGATCCTGACTGCTCATCGAATGCAGTCATTGTACGTACCTCGTCAAAAGTGTCCATCAACAACAAGCTCTTATCATGGCCCCAGGTATCGCTCTCTATCTTGCCGTCCCGGATACAGCGCGCAACCTCATCTGCTTCGTAGTGCCAACCGCCACCTACGTAATGGAACACACGCTTCTCCTCCCGAACGACGACACCGCTCCCTGGCTTGTCGAAGTACTGCACGATGAAGTGGCTCGGCTTGAATATCGGCGTGCCGATGATGATGTTACCGTTGCGGTAGCGGATCGTCACGCCGAACTGTGCTGTAGGCACAGTCATGCTGCAGGTGAGCACGGCCTGCGCCTGCAGTGTCTGCGTGAAGTTAACGATCCAGCTTGTGCTACTGTCGACTCCGGTTAAGGGCGTCTTGACCATTGAGGCGCTAACCGATGTCGGGAGTGCCTTGTTGTTGGATGGGTGCTCATAGAGAGCGAGGACGGTCTAGAATACCATGAGTACCGGAGCATACATTCATTCCTTGAAGGGTCTCACCCATATCATTGGATAAGGACCTCTGAATCGGGTGCGCGGTCAGCGAACGTTCAAACACTGGCACAGGTCGGGACATACAAGTCAAGAAGCGCGCCACCGCCTAGATGCGGGTCGAGCATTCTATGCGTCTTCGGGATATCTTAGGAGCGATTAGAAATGTGCTCTAGAGCATCGAAATGTGCTCACTGTGAATGTCAAAGTCGTGTGACAAGTCCGCATGCAGGAGGACAGGATCGCCGAGCGTGCCCTCCTCGGCAACACGTTTGACTTCTAGGGTCAGAGGCTGGAAGCGCGTCCACATGGCCTCCATGAAGAACAGATTGCGCTCCTTCGCAATCTTAATGAGGTGACGCAGCTCAGCAGCATTGGCCGTTGTTGCCTTCTCGCACAACACATGTTTGCCCGCGAGGAGCGCAGCAAGTGCATTGCCATAGTGTTGCGTATGCGGCGAACCTTGGGATCGAGCGGAACGCTTCAACATCAGCTTCTCCCCGCGTGCATGCAGGCCCTAGAACGCACCAATATAAACGGCATCGACGTCCTACAATGCAGCATTTGGGCGTAAGGTACCGAACGGACCATTCTTGTGCGAGAGGGGACGCACCGGATCTGCGAAAACTTCCTCATAGGTGCCGTACGCACGAATGGGCGCCCCCTTCGCGTATGCTCCGATGAAGTCTACCGCCTTCTGCACAGCGCCATGACGTGAGCCGACCGCGACGACTTTATGGACGACGTCAGTAGCCCCGCGCCTAATCACGTAGGTCCGGTCAGCCAAACGACACAGTAGGATTCGTCCTGCGCAACAGAAGTGCTCTTACGTAGTAGGGTCCACTAAGGTATCCTACAGTATGCAAATGAGGTGATCGGATAACGCGACCCGCAAACAACATACCTTGAGAAACTCCATTGCAATTCTGCCAGTGGATATGACACCCCATCGGAGCACGAAAGGTTGGGTCGAGGCCATGGCTATTGTAGGTGTTGGTGGTAGCTACAAGATCAGGCCGTCCAAGTACCCAGAGTGCTATATAGTGGGAGGTTTACAAGGCACGGTGACCCGTCGGAGGCACAAGTGGGACAGTCGTATGTCATAATGACCAAGGACGGCCCGGTTGCCGGACGGGTCCCCTCTGCACGTATCTCGAAGGGATGCCGCTACGAACACGGCCACCCAAGTAAGTGCGCGAGACAGAGCACACCGACGACGCATCACCTGCCCCCGCGTGCCGTCACACTTCCACCGACGAACCCCCAGGAAGCCCAATTATCCACCTCATCTGAGTTTCCGCAGCGCTTCTCTCACAGTGCTTCGTTCGCTGAGCAGGGAAAGCATCTGCCATCGCTCGTCATGGTTCTCACTCCCCCGTAGTGGCAAGTCGTCTTCGGCACCCTCATTGTCGCCGAGCGCCATTCGCATAGCCGCCGCGGATTTGTTTGGCAATACCGCAGGCGATATGGTGAATAGGGTCTCAAAGGCCGAGACTGGCAGAATGAAACTGCTTGTCTTCTTGCCAGAGGTCTGGATCGAGGTGATAGCATGCGAGGTTGAGGTGAGGGAAAGTGCTTGAGAGATAATCTGCTTCAGCTTGGCCTGCACGAATGCATGAGCTACCACATATTGAGTGCGAGCGCCATGCACTGACTTCAAAGCCGAGCATCATGAGCTGCGAAACTACTTTGGATGGAGCACCTAGGTTGTGTTGCGCACATACGAGGTTTATGCGATCAGAAATATGTTGAAGTGCGAAGCCCCGAGCTATGGAAGCCAGTTGTAGCGGTAGTCGGCTCCCGGGAGGCTCTGTGGACTATGAGGTGCAGCTTGCATACAGGTCGCGTCTACACGCACCGCCGCGTTCGGGGAGAAGCTGGACTCCGCGCTCTGCTGCTATCTCATCTTTGTACTGTTGCGGTCTTGACTCCAGCGGCACGGCTATGTGTGCGAGCTGGCGCACACGCTCCCGCTCCCGCCTACCTAAGCCCACAGTCCACCTCTTCAACCTATCAGACCGAAGGGTTGTCGCGTCATTGGTGTCCGACCCCTGATAGGGAAGTGTACGCCGCCGCTTGCGAGGTGGAGGCTTGGGTAGGTCTGGTGGCGGTGTGGGAGGCGCGAGATGTGCGGAAGTGTCGAACAAAGAGACTATCAAAGTATTGTGGAGGTGCACTGTTCTCACTTTCAGACGATGCAAAGAATGAAACGAAACAGGCCGCACGTAGATGGGTAGAATCAAGGAGAGTCTTAACCTGTTCGTCGAACTCTGTGCGCGATATGCGCGCCGTCAGGTACTCTCGTAGTACATTCCAATACTGCGGTGCCTTTGGTCCCAAGGCAGATACCAGTTGGTGCCTCGCTGTAGTCGTGGACGGCAGGGACATGGCGCCGGGACAGGGAGGAGAAAGGCGTGGTTCGAACTGCGCGACTGTTGTGGCGGCGTGCAAGCAATGTTGGTGCAAGCGCCCGACAGGTCGTTCTTCCCAAAATGGAAATACCACCGTGTGCATGAAATGTCGCCACGCCGGCGCTTAATGAGACAACGCTGACTTGCCCACCATCCCTACCCATCCCCCATTGCTGCTCATTTCTCTGGACGACGATACGATAACACATAATAAACACTCAGTCTCTCTCTTTTCTTTCTCTCATCGCTCTGATAGCTTCTCTTCACGACCTCTTCCTTCTGAAGGAAGCCACTGTCCTGCTCTCCCCACAGTCGCCTTATGAACAGCTCGGAACGCCCTGTAACATCAAAACCCAGAGGAATATGTCGCTATTAGTGAGTTCAACCACCCGTTCCAATACCGGATGTGCTAACCAAGATGGTGACCTCGTAGCAATACACCACGAGGCTGCTATCAAGGGGACAACTGCAAGTTCCTCCACGGTGAGACCGAGAAGCACACCCCCTACGACCTCAGCAAGACGTGCAGATTCTATGCACAAGGACACTGCCGTCGCGGCGCGGCGTGCTGGTTCAAGCATGTCGACCCTGTCACCTCGGAAACTGCAGCCGATTCGACGCCACAGACCGAGGAGGAACTCTTCTGTTGTATCTGCTACGAGAAACCTGTGACATACGGCCTACTTGAAGGGTGTAGCCACATATTCTGCCTTGGCTGCATCCGCCAATGGCGCCTCAATCAGGGGAAACCGGAAGAGACTGTCGCATCGGGAGTCACTAAGCAGTGTCCACTGTGCCGCGCGCCGTCGAGGTTCATCACCCCTTCGAGCTATTTCTACCCTGCAGAGCACCCCAAGAAGGCAGAGATCATTGAGAAGTACAAAGCTAGCATGGCTCGAGTACCTTGCAAGTGCGTGCAGCGTCATTTGCCCTCCTCGGTAGCTTTCTGATGCACGACTATAGGCATTTTGAGTCATCGCCTCCCAACGACAGGTTCTGTCCGTTCGGGAAGGATTGCTTCTACCAGCATCGTAATGCTGATGGCACTGCCTATGTCTTTGCCCGTGGAATTGAACACAACATGCGGGTAAGCCTTCCTAAACTCTCCGCCTTACTGAGTCTGACGATGTATGTGGCATAGGTATCGAGAAGGCGGCGAAATAGGGAGACTCTCGACCTGCGCCGGCTCATATTGGACTACGACATCGAGGACGTCATCGCGGGCCTCTCAGACTTTGCTGAGGCGCACTACGGGGACTGGGTCCAAGATGTCGCTACAGATACCGAATCGGACACCGATACCGGTACTCCTCACGGACATTTTGTGATCGACGAACACACCAGGATGGAGGATATGATGGCGCGACTCGTGCGTATCATCCATTTGTATCCACCTTGCCCCAAGCGGGTCTGATCACCCCTTCTGACTGAACAGGCTATCTTGCTAGATGCTCGCACAGTCGATGAACCTGACTTCCCTAGCCCACTCGACCACCTCGCTTCCCCCGTCGACACCGACGAGACGCTCGTGAACACGACTGGGGCAGAACCCACAGCGACCGAGTCGGCAGCTCAGTCGACTATAGTTTCGCGCAGCCAGTCGCCGGTACTCGCCCCGGGACCCAGATCAGTGACCCCTCGTATCCCAGCCCCAGAGCCGGCCGTCGAACGGCCTTCGTTCGTATCCGTCCGAGCAGCCTCAGAAACCATTCCTCGAAGCCGCTTCAGCACTGTCGTCGACCGCACATCGCGATCAACCCCGTATGAGCAGAACGCTGTCCTCGACGATACACGCCCCCTTCCTGCATCGGCAGGCGACATAGCTCCGCCGGCGTCCGCGGAAGCAGCTCCCATGCAGCCGGATCGCGTACATAGCGATGAACAGTTCTCGCGTGAAACGGAGGTGATACTGAATGAGACGCGGGACCTGCATCGGCGAGCCGAGGATGTCATGCGCTCGCTGGAGGCCAGCGAGCTCCCGTCTTCCCCGTCGCCCCCTGCCGTGGACGTCCCGCGCGAGGAGGTGGGGCCTACCTCTTCTGACACTCCACCTGAGACCGTGCACGATATCGAGCCACCCTTTTTAACCGACGGACGCGGACGAGTCGTTTGGAGCAATGCCGCCACCGCTCGCCACCGCGAGTCAAGGCGTGCGCGCGCTTCAACTACCACAGGTCCGGCTCAGCAGAAAGTACGGAGGGATGCACCGGACATGGAGACGGCGAATGCGCGGAGCGCTGCAGAAGACGCGACGGGGGATGCTGTGGTTACTAGACAGTCTAGTCGCCCTCGGGCAACGCGAGCCCAGACGAGCGGTGCCATTGTGGAGGGGGGGTCATGGGTGCCGGTGGATGGTGCGTGATGGCTGTGGACGCATGTGAGCTCCGTGTTGTGTATGCTTGATCTACGGATGCGGTGACTAGGCTGAAGTATTGCTGTGGAGGTTTGCTTGCATTCCCCGTGTTGTGATACAACGTTGTACTATAGCTTTTGAGACAGAGTACGTATGGTGATTATGGCTCAGTGTGCGACTGTCTACATACGCCCCAGTGCAGACGGACTGGGACGAACGAGCGGGGCGGAGTTGGAGGGAATGAATTTGACGCGCATATGTCATCGCGGATCTGGTGCCCCAGATTAGGTGTGCATGTTTGTTGCCGTCCAGGTCCAGGCATACGGGATGTAATCTGCACGTAAACCCTCCCTCCCTCGTTCCACCATCCTCTCTATCTGTTATCGCTCGGAAACCTTCTTGCCAACGCCCCTCATCTCCCTCACAGCGCCCCATTCAACCCCGGTGTCTGTGGCCGCCATCTGTGCCTCAGAGCTGAGTCGACCGTCCAAGTTGTCATTGGTCGACCCGCTCTCCGGCTACACGTAACATGACTGCGTCTCCTCAGGCACAAGCATCCACACAGGCTTCCGTGAACGATAACACCAAGGATGGAGGACGCGTCAGGCAGGTGGATGGCAGGAGCAAGTCCTCCTCTCCGATACCTTCACCTGACTCCTCTAGCGGCCGGCGCGGACGGTCGCGTACACGCGCGACACCGCGGACACGCGACACTGATGCGCTTCGACGACGGTATGTGGTCCATATGCTGTTATCCGTTATGTCCGATGCTGATCGCTGCGGGCCTCAAGAGGATACCATACGCTCATGTCTTCGTTCGGCAAGCCGTTTCATGTCGAGAAGCGGTGGAAGCTCATCCGTGAAATGGGTTCTGGTGCATATGGATACGTCATGTTGGTCCCTGTCTGTCGTTGTTCTGCGTAGACGTGCTGAGTTGTGTTCGCTAGCTCTGCCGCGGACGAAATCTCCGGGGAACCTGTGGCCATCAAGATGGTCACTCGTGCCACTGAGAAAACACAGCTCGCCAAACGAGTGCTTCGGGAGATCACGCTCCTCCGACACTTCAATCACGAAAACATAACCGGTCTCATAGACGTGGACTGTACACCGGACTTGAGTGAGATGTAGGTTACTCGCACGCTCGCTCGTCATTTAGTCTGAATTTACGTATAGTTATATCTTCATGGAGGTTCGTCTCTTCACCTATCCCGAGTGAATGCTCATCAGAGTCTACTCTTTGATGCAGCCCATGGAGGGTGAGTGATCCGCGTGAGCTCTGAACGGTAGCCTGACCCACACTCGCAGCCGATCTGCACCAGATCATCAAGTCTGGGCAAACCCTCAGCAACGAGCACGTTCAATACTTCTTGTATCAGGTCTTGCGAGGCATGAAGTACATCCACTCGGCATCGGTCGTACATCGAGACCTCAAACCGGGGAACCTCCTAGTGAACGCCGACTGCGAGTTGAAGATATGCGATTTCGGTCTTGCGAGAGGTTTCAATTCTAGACCGGACGAAGAGCCGACAAACATGACCGAGTACGTGGCTACAAGATGGTATCGCGCCCCGGAGATCATGCTTGCCTTCAAGTAAGTTCCCACTATCCCTGCAGACCTGTCCATTATGAACGTATATGAAAGGGCATATAATACAGCTAGTGTGTGAAGCAATTTCTTGAGAGATCTTACATTTATCATCCTCGTCCTGCAGTCGACGTTTGGTCAATAGGTTGTATCTTCGCCGAGTTGATGTTAGGCAGGCCTTTGTTCAAGGGGAAGGAGTGAGCATAGGTTCCCTCTACTACTCTGCTGTCGTCTGACGACTGTCATGCACAGCTACGGTCAGCTCACCCAGTCGAGGTCCCCTTCATCTTGTGTCTGACGTTCATGTCTAAAGTCGATCAGCTCAACAAGATCTTAGAGGTCCTCGGTACACCTGAGACGGAGGTAGTCGAACGAATAGCGAGTCCTAAGGTCAGTACTCGAGCATAGGCCACGCGCTTTATTTGATGATGTCTCAAAGGCGCGAGCGTACATCCAATCATTGCCGTGGAAGAAGAAAACGCCCTTCTCCAAAATACTGCCGGTAGCAGATCCACAAGGTCTGTGTTGTCTCTCAGTGTGTGTTCAATACTCACCGCAGTAATCAGCATTGGATCTACTCACCAAGTTGCTTACTTTTGACCCTGCCGCACGGATAACAGTACCCGACGCGCTTGAGCACCCATACCTCTCATCATATCACGACGTCACAGACGAACCAGATTGTCCAGAAACATTCGAGCGGTGGCGAACGCTTGAGACACTAGAAACCCTCGAACAATACAAGGAAACGCTGTACAACGAAATCCAGGACTACCGGCGTGAAGTACGCGGTATCCCCGTCGAAGAGCCAGAACCAGAGCCAGAGGCTGAGCCGGAACCAGAGCCAGTGGCTGAGCCGGAACCGGAACCGAAACCGGAGCCGAAACCGGAGCACAAACGGCTCTCAAGCGTTCGACACTCGCCAACGCGCGAGATGCAACGGGAGCTGGAGGAGATCCGCGAGATGGCAGAGCATCTGCAGCCTCCCGGGGCAGACGACGCCGTCTTCCTCGCCACGCCGGAGATGGCGCAAAGTGTCATCGAAGGGCTTGAGCCACCAGCGGAGTCGGACGAGCGACTTGCGGATACGGAAACCCCGCCCACGACCAAGCCCATCCCGCGGACGAAGCAGCCCGTCGATCCGGTCGTGGCGTACTCGCGCCGCTCGAGCGCCTTCATCCCCTCGCGCGCGAGCTCGATGTACGGCGGCTCTGTGTCCGCATCCTACCGGCCGACGCCATCCCGGAGAACCTCCGCCAGTGGTGTGGAAGTGACTGGCGGCGCGAGCACAGTCGCGTTCCCCACCCAGAAGGAGGACTACATTGTGCCTGCGCGCTCACGGACGGCGTCGACGTACGGGTACGAGAACGCGCGGAGGCTTCTGCGGACACTCTCGACGGTGTCGATCTATGAGAGCGGAGAAGGTCTGGCAGGAGGTCTGGCGGACATCGCGCCCATCGGGAAGTATATTGTACAGGAGAGGGAGGACGCGCTTCCGTCTGAGATGCCTCGAGAGCTGGAGTCGCCGCCGAAGCAGCAGAGCCAGTGAGAATACAGGTCGTCTGCGTGGTGGAGTATCAGTGGGTATGGACTGGTTATCATTGCATAGATAATTCATGATCTAGATGTATCGCTAGTGTAGATAGACATCGGCATCTGGATGCATTTCGAAGCTCACTACACTGACTGCGGCGGGTGACTACGGCGTCGCTGCACGGCAGTTTGCTGGACACCTCACAACAAGTCGTCTGTTCGTCGCAATTGCGCGTGGGCCAAGGCAAACGACATATGAGTCATCCTGTCCGTAGCGGTTAAACGCTATTGTATCCCGTGCAGTCTGTCAATGAGCATGGCCCCTTCCTGAGCGGCAGTTGGCATCCCCTCCAGGGGAAGCACTTTCAAGCATGTCTAATGTCCATTGTACCGTGGTATGTACCATATTGTTACGCATGCCATCGATGTTTGCTTCAATCGATGCAATTACTATATCCCCAAGCTGCTCGTCCAACTATGTGCCATAAACCATCTGCTCCTCTACTCGCCCTGACCTGAACATGATTAAGTTGCTCAATATCAAGCAATTGGATACACGGACGACGCATGAATACGTTAGAATGCAATACCACTGAATGTTTCTCCCGACGGCATCTCGGCCGTGACATATTCAGCCTCCGAGTCCGCAGTGGACTCCGAAGACTCACTGCGAAACGCCTCTTCTTCATGCTCCACTGCTTCGAACTGAGTAGTCGTCTCATGATTGTTACCCTGAGGTTTTGGAGCGGGACCCTTTGAAGTAGCCGGTGAGCCACCATGGGCCGAAGGTATCTCGGGCTGATCACTGAGGCCATAGTACCTCAAGAACTCCTCAATAAGTGCGAGCATTGCTTCGGGTGGCGGAGGGGGACGTAATGTGGAGTCGATATCGTCGTCGAAGGTACTCCGATATGCGCCTTCTATGATTCCGATGTCTATGTGGAGACGAGGGGGTCGTGAAGATCGAGGCGCATACATGGATAGCGGAGGCAAGCCCCCTGGTTTTCCCAACTTCACTGATGACGCCTTCAAGGTAGAAGAATCCTGGCTGGCTGTGGGTGAGGAAGTGCCTGCGGAGTGTCTGACGGCTCCTATAAGGGATCCTCCGTCACTTTCCGAAGCTGAAACAGAGTCTACAGCAGGCCCGGGTATGGAGGTAGACTGGGAAACCCTGATAGGCACGCCAGTGCCGTCCCTACAAGCATTGGGCAACTCCGCTTGTGCTTCTGAGGGAGGACAATGTGGAGACATGTGGTTGTCATGAGGGATAGCAATGGAAGCATGACTGGGCATATCCCTGCTAGCCTCTACGAAGTGCGGGTGAGGGTTGTGCTCCATTGTGGGCGACGAGACTGTGGTACACGAGGTCGGAGAGCTGTTGTGGCAGCGGGTGTAACGTAGTACTCGGAGACTTGTTCATGCGTACCTCCGATTCTGGTCTTGTATTTGTTTTACAGAGAGGCACTGCTAGCGGTGACCCATGCTGTCTGTGGTAGTAAAGCGCAAGCGCACCGCCGAATCCTTTGGACAGATACAGTTGGTAGTGACAAGACTGCACGGATCAATACCTCCCATCGTCAACATGAAGCTCATACACTGCACATGACGTTGCAATGCTCACTTGCTAGCGTGTGCTCCAGGCAGGCACGGATTGCCTTTTCACTTCACAGTTTGATTAATGCTGAGCTACACTCCATGTTGTCAAGAGTCGGCCAGTCTAGTATGCATGAAGCACCGGTGGCGCCTAGCAGGTCAAGCCCAGGCAGTAAGTATCAAGATGCTGAGCATGAGAAGCTTGATGGTACATGCCATACATACTATTGACAGCTTGGAACAGCGCCAGGTGCACTGACAGCGGCCAGTTCAATCACTGTTGGAGTTGGAGGCTGCCAGTCTGAGTGCGCCGGGGCCTCGTGGCCATATAGGACCCACTGCCTAGTACATCGCCCACGGATGATGCCAGACATGCCAGACATTGTTGCCCCCATTGTGCGAGGCAGAGACAGCAGTATCAAGGGGATACAGTTCGCCATTTCCAGTGGGAGTAGGTCGAGACTCAGGCTCGAGAGTAAGCCTGCCTCGGAGTCCGAATCACGACGGTCCTGCCACTACAGTACGTAGTGTCTCTGAGCGCCTAATTCTCCTGCGGAAAGCCTACAGTTTCGGTGCGTTCACGTGCCCGCTCTACTGTTGATCAACTGCCTCGGCCGCCACCGCTCATAGCCAGAGCTCTTGATGCTTAACACCACCATCTCTCTGCCGCGCTTGACTTGGGACTTGTCGGGCGCATTCGTAGTCTTAAGAGCTGCTCTTGTATCCATCTCAATACTGATGCAACCCTTGTAGTAGTACGGCCGCGCGGCTAACAGTGATATGACGTTCGCGGCCTCTTCGCCTGTCGAGATTGTGGACAAACTTATCGCGACCTTCTCCTTAACGTTCCTATCAAACATCGTGAGGACCTCTCTTGTCAATCTCGGGCTTCAACATATATTCTCTCATTTCCTACATCACTGTTCCACTACTTCTAGCTCTTCCCCTGGATACGGCCAATGCTATTCTTCACGTGTCTCAGTGTGCCGAACTCCTCGCAAAACACCTACCAGCGGCTACCTTCAGCCAGTATGTTTACCTCGTATCGATCTAGGTATGCTTAGCATCATCGCCCCTCGCTGCCATACCTTAGATACTGTGGACACGAACGGCCTGAAGTGTCCTACTGCTGGGTGCGCGGCCTCTGGCTAGATGAAATACTACATGCGCGGTACATTCACCTGTCCAGACATGAATCATGGCGTCAAGTGATGTCGCTAACGTGGAATCAGTGTCAGCATCCCATTTATCCAGAGCTACTGATGGTGGCTGCTTGCGCGGATGACCTTGGCAGCAATCTCTCGAGCGCGTCACTTCTGCTTGTGCTTGGGAATCTGTATCTCCGATCCCAGTGTCTTCGACGCGCAAACCAGAAACTGACGGGGCCTCGGGACTAGCAGTGCCGGCATGCTTCCTCTGACCCCCAAATCAGTGAGTTGCGTTCTGTGCGCTGTGCGCCGAGGAGGGCCATATGATTTGTGCGGGCATTGTGGCAAGTGTCGTGACGAGTAGATAATTCTTGTCGCCGCAGACAATTCGGTCGGATGCCGAGCTCGCTCATCTAGAGCCGTGCGATGACTCAGTGAACCGACTCACGACTCTCTGGGTCCACCGAACCGACGGGGCTGTCGAGGTCCGACTCTCTGGTAGAGTAAGCTGAAATCGGCGAACAATGGATTGCCTAGAGACTGACCATGCGTTGTTGGAACCGCTTGTATATGCAGCCGGTAACAATCAGATAACATAGTGCAACCCTGCATCTGGTTATTCCAATCAGTGCTCTGAACTGAGATCGATAAGTGAGACATGAAAACCCTAGGGAAGCCATGAAAATGGTGACCTACAGTGAGGGCGACCAGATAACCCGGTTAGCCCAAGGCCTGCTGTGCAGGATAACATACCGGTTTGAATTTTCAGAATTCTGAACGGGTTGAACCAAGTTGTGAATCCGACCACAGGTAGTAGCCAGTCAATTATCACCGTCACCAAACATCGGGTCGGAGTGGCGGCCACCCACCAGCTCCGAGATGAGTTGTCGTCGTGTCCAGGGCGAGAGCAAATTTCCGCGTAATCCATCCATGCGGGTATGGTTGCTCTCGCATACGCTCGACCATCGAGATCCGTTCTGCAGCGGACTCCGGAAGCATATGGCATGGTAGTGCCTTCCGTCGTAATAGGCACATCCTAGACCAGTCGGACGTCTTGGCTGGTGCTCATGTCAGCAACGGACAATGGATGGAGAAGCCAATTGCTGCCACGCACCTTCGCTTGCCTTCCCGCTTTGGATAGGCCCTTGTCCTGCTTTGTGGCACGCGCTCACGTGAAAGTGCGCGCAAGCCACACGGCGGCGCATATATACGGGCGCGCCCTCGCTCTGACCCTCGCTTTGACTTGTCAGCTTCCACCCTCCCGCACGCCAGGGACCACTCACCCATTCCCACGCTCCAGCCCCTCCAACATCCCTAGGCTATATTAACCATCATGACCTTCTCCCTCTACACCGACGCACGCGAGTACACCCGTCTCGCCACTTTCTTCGCCAGACTGGCCAACAGGGATTTCGACACCCTCACCAGAGAGCTTCCTGCCTCCCCCACTCGGTCCACCTTCTTCGACACCACCGAGACCGTACGCCCCACACCGACTTTCGCATCTTTGGAAGAGATGCAGAAAACTGCTACGGATGCGATTGCCGCGTCCCAGAGAAGGTTCCAGCCTCTCACCGCCGACCCTCGCCAGTGTAGGGCACCACCTCCAACTCCCGAGAATGTGCAGTCCCCGCGCAGTCCCGAGAGGCACGTCGCCACCCAGGCCACTCGCGAGGAAGAAAAGGCAGCCACTCTCGAAGCAGTGGGGGTCTGCGAGGAGCAATTCGCCCGTGCAGCGCCAAGGAGGACCGGTGGCACATCCGAGACCGCCCTTGTCGAGGCCGAGGAGAAGGAGGATATCCCAGTCGATTGGAGTCCTCCCTCTCTGACGAGTGAAATCTTGGCCACGAGTTTCATGCGGGAGCTTAACCAAAGGGCCTACGGGTATATGGGGTACATGGGTGAACGCGAGCTTGACGTCTCGGAAGGCATTCCCATGCGGCTCGAGCCAACACGCGCACCCACTTTCTCCCGTGAAGAGCTGTTGGGGAGCATTGTGGCATACGGCGAGGCTATCCGCCTTAGGCAGCGTCGCCACCCTAATCACAGTCTCGACACGAATGGATACTGATCACTGTCCGGTGAGTCAACTTGCGGTTGCCTGGGCTCAAGGACTCACTGACATAGGGTCTGCAGGAGACTGCAGGTCTAACGAAGATCACTGTGTCGTCTCGAACACGTTCGAGTCATGTCATTTCCCCATTAATTTATCCCTATATGCATCAGAATGGACAAATCTCACATGCTTGCCTGTACCCCCATCCTCGCTTGTACCATCCATCATTGCTGTTACTTTTTCCGTCTTTCTCCATCACTGTCCAATTGCTACGTGCTGTACCGCATCGAACGCCTGAATGGCTAGTACTCACTGTCTGTATCCAACACATTCTCTCGTCATCAATATCACTGGTCTTCTCTGTGCTGGAAACAACGGCGTGCAATTATGGGATGTATGTGAAGAAGAGCAGGATTGCTGCAGGGCTCCGTTGCCGCGGGGGGCAGCCTAGTGGACGACTACGCTTTCCAGTTCGAGTCTGTACGGCTGCAACACGTGGCGGTGAGAGGAGGCAGAGCTCTGTGGCAGCCAATCAGATCGACCGACGCGTCTAGTCACAAGACGCGCTGTCACACTGTCACGCAGGCTGGCGGCGGCCACAGGCGGCGGAGCAGTTGCCTTCTGAATCGCACCGCCGACCTCCACGCTGACCAACACTTCACTACACACTCAGTCACTCACCAGACATGGCCTCGGTCTCATCCAGGGCATCCTCTCCCATGTTTGCGACCGGAACGAGCGAGCTGGATGACGGCAGCAACGCGACGCCTGGGACCAGTCCACCACCTCCGAGTTGCGACGCGCTCGAACTCGACGATGCTGTATGTCTCGTGGCCAAAACTGTGCACCTCAGTTGAATGACTTTTTTTTTAGGATGCAGTATCGGAGGCAGAAGATGAGGAGGTAGATGAGGTGAGTGTCGAGGATGTTTCGGCTTGCACCACCGCAACATCGCTATTGCTATAGAGCGCATCATATCATGTGCTGCTATCAAGTCACAGGGATGAGAATATGGCTTACACTCTTGCCGCAGGAGACAGAGGAACGTTTGCGCAAACTGGATCACGTCCTGGCCAAATCAGCCGTGGCGGTTCAGATCCTGAAGGAGCAAATGGACAGAGTACGGCTGAACATCAATCGTCGCACACACAGCGGCGGAGAGGACAAGACCGAGCCCTCTCAAAAGCCCGGCACGAAGAAGCGGACACAGGCGGACGCGTCAGCTGGCGGTGAACGTGACACGAAACGCGCCAAAACAGGCGGGGATGCGAAGGGAGCTGAGGGCTCAGCAGAACAACCGTTCGAACAATCGGCGTTGGTTACAGGAACAACCTTGAAAGACTATCAACTGGAAGGTGTCGCTTGGATGGCAGGACTACATAGGGCCGGTATGTCAGGAATCCTGGGTACGTACCCGAACCAGCCATCCACCGTCACATGAACTTACGGTAACATACAGCGGACGAGATGGGCCTTGGAAAGGTGAGTCAAGTCATCCTCGTCATGAGACGGTATTGCTCATGTATACTCTACAGACCCTACAAACGATTGCCTTCCATGCATTTCTCCGCGAGCGTTCCACGCTTCCATTCCTCGTGCTCTGCCCGCTGAGCGTGTTGAACAACTGGGTAGATGAGTTCAAAAAGTTTGCGCCCGCCGTGAGTTCCTGGCCCACACAGTACATGCCCAAGGCGTCATGCTTATGCCTCAGTAGATCCCGGTGGTCATGTATCATGGCACTCCCGACGAACGTGCAGAGATTCGGCGCACACAAATGGCCCTCTCAGAGGACGATGCTCAGAGTCAGGCCAGACGGTTCGGTCACGCTCCTAGCTCAAGCGCGCCCCATGCCCATTCTAACAGGAGCAAGTCCAAGGCTTCCAAGGGCAAGGCAGCGAAGGCGACTGCCGAGTCGTACAAGCCCAGGGTCAAGAAAAATACGAAGCTCGCCCCCAACCAGCGCACAAACTTCCCAGTGGTCATCACGACGTATGAGATGCTCATGAAGGACCGCGCCTACTTCGCGGCATACTACTGGGGCTTCATTGTGGTTGACGAAGGACATCGCCTCAAAAATATGAACTGCAGACTGATCAAAGAGCTCAGGATGGTCCCAACGGGTTCGAGGATGATCCTCACAGGAACCCCATTGCAGGCACGTCCCCTTGAACCTAAGTACTGCATCTCTCTAATGGGCACCCAGAACAACCTGTCGGAGCTATTCACGCTCCTGAATTTCGTCCTGCCAGACCTATTCACAGACCCGGTGTCGTTCGAGCAATGGTTCGACATGCCCAGGCTACAAAAGACCATCTCGAGCAAGCGCTCGACCGAGATCATCCGCAAGCTGCACGCGCTGCTCAAACCCGTGCTCCTCCGGCGCCTGAAGTCGGACGTCGAGACGAGCCTGCCGCCGAAGAAGGAGTACGTGCTCTACGCGCCGCTCAGCGAGCGCCAGCGCGAGCTGTACGACGCGATCGCGAGCGGGGGCCTCCGCGCGCTGCTCGTGAAGGAGGCGGGGCAGCGCGCGCAGGCCGAGTCGGACGGGGAGGAGGACGTCCCGCTGCAGACGCAGCAGAAGGGCAAAGGCCTGCGCCGGACGAAGCGCAAGAACTACGCGGTGGACGGGAACGACGATGCGTACTTCAGGAGGCTCGAGGCGGGCGAGATCGACGATCCGAGAAGGAAGGGCTCGGAGCAGAGCACCGAGGAGCTCGCGCGCGAATGGCGCCGCAAGACTATGCGTGCGTACTCTCATGTGCTCACGTCTCCCGCCGCTGATGGAGAACCGGTACGACAGTGTCGAAGGTCAACAGGATGTCGCTGCAGAACATGGTCATGCAGCTCCGCAAGGTCTGCTCGCACCCGTTCCTCTTCGACTGGCCGGTCGACCCGGAGACGCGCCAGCCCGTGCTGAACGACGAGCTGGCGACGGCGAGCGGGAAGATGATGGTCCTCGAGCGGCTGCTCGACGAGCTCTTCAAACGCGGGCACAAGGTCCTCCTCTTCAGCCAGTTCACGACCATGTTGGATATCATCGAGGTATGCGTCCTTCCCATGAAATGCGAATTGCATAACTCTAATCTGGGGTAACAAGGACTGGGCGACTGAGTTCAAGGGGTGGTCGCTGTGCCGCATTGACGGGTCGACGCCCATCGCCCAACGTCGGGACGAACTGAACCGGTTCCAGAAGGGCGGCAAGAAAGCTCCGAGTCTCTTCCTCCTGAGCACAAGGGCCGGCGGACAGGGCCTCAACCTGGTCGCCGCCGACACGGTCATCTTCTACGACCAAGATTGGGTGAGCCCCGCTCGCTCCCACTGCTACTACAAAGCACTGACGGACACCCCTGGCGCGCAGAACCCGCAGATGGACCTGCAAGCGCAGGACCGCGCGCACCGCATCGGGCAGACACGCCCCGTGCTCGTCTTCCGCATCGTCAGCAAGCACACCGTCGAGACGAAGATCATGCAGCGCGCCACGGACAAGCGGAAGCTCGAGGCGCTCGTCATCGCCAAAGGTACTGTCCCCCTCCTCTCCCCCCTCGCAGCACGCTCACGATGGGCCCCAGGCGAGTTCAAGAACCCGACGCTCGCGCCGACGCGCAGCCGCAAGGACACGATGGCACAGATGGCCGCGGACCTGCTCAAGCTCGAGGGCGAGCAGATCGAGGTCGTGCCCGGCACCGCGGCGGGCAAGGCGAGCGTCCTCAGCGACGCGGAGCTCGACGTCCTGCTCGACCGCAGCCCGGAGGTCTTCACGGAGCGCGGGAAGGGCTGGACGTCGGCGGGCCAGACTGCTGCGAAGAAGCGGGCGGAGGAGGGCGGGCGGTCGGCGGCGTTCGCGGTGTATGACGGGCCGGCGACACAGGGCAATGATTTGTTGGCGGAGATGCTGGCGAAGGGAGAACAGGACGCTGAGTGAGACGCACACTCGGATCTGGCTAGATGTCGCTTTGTTTTATGACTGTTTTAGCTTGTTTTGTGATTGCCCTCGTGCAACCTTGTAGCTAATGTAATACGGAACTAATGTCTTACTGATCAAGGGTGGATACATGCGATGTCTAGTAGATACAGAATGCCTATACACAATACAAGATACGTCAGAAGAGGAAGGATGCGGTGCGCCAGCAGCTCAGTCTTCAAGTTTCTGTCTGATTTCTGATGCAGACGGTGAGCATCCACGCGTCGAACAGTCGTGAAGTGCAGTAGACACTTACTTTCGATGATATCCAAGTAGGCTATGCTCGCTGGGCTGTCTGGGTACTCGTCCAGGAAGCTGACACCGTAGTCGGCGCTCTTTCCTATCCGCGGGTCCAGAGGGACAGCACCGAGGAAGTCAACGCCCATATCCTGCGCCAGCTTGCGCCCTCCACCCGTGCTCGGCTTGAATATCTGGGACTCGTTCTTGCAATTCGGGCACACGAAGCCAGACATGTTTTCGACGAGGCCGATGATAGGGATGCCGACCTTCCTGCAGAAGTCGATCTCGCGACGGACGTCCTGGAGTGCGACTTCCTGTGGGGTGGTGATGACGACCGCGCCGTCGATACCGCTCTCCTTGAGGTACGTGACGATGCTGAGGTGCTCGTCGGATGTGCCCGGCGGCGTATCGATAACGAGGTAGTCCAGCGCACCCCAGTCGACGTCCTTGAGGAACTGCGAGATGAGCCCGTTTTTCTTTGGCCCGCGCCACATGACCGCGTCTTTCGAGGAGGGTAGCATGAAGCCGACGGACATGACGCCGAGGTTGTCCTGTACGTAGACGGGGGACCAGCCAGAGGAAGATGCGTGTACCTGCTCTGATGCAATGCCCAGGATGGTCGGTATGGAAGGGCCGCAGATGTCAACATCCATGATCCCCGTCTGCAGGTTATGGTCAGTCATAGCATAAGGGCAAGGTGGTGGCTATAGACATACCTGCAGCGTCTCATCAGCTGCAAATGCCCACCCCAGCTGCGCAGTAAATGTAGATTTCCCAACGCCACCCTTCCCAGAAAGTACAAGGATCTTCCGCTTCACAGTTGACATGCGTTCTCGAACGAGAGGTAAGGCTGGGTCTGGTCCTCTCGCAACTCCAGATGCACATATCTCCTGATTTGCACATCCTGCACAGGCATCTGCTTTGCCTGCAAGCTCCGAGTCCGTTCCCTAGTAGTTGGAACAATCAATCGCTTTCGAAATATTCGTCCATGACTGGAGGCTTACGGGACAGTGCTCGGGCGCATTCGCGGGGACGGAGAGAGGATCCGGGGTAGGTGCTGCCTGCTGTACAGCGATCATCTTCAGCACGTCGCTTCGCTACCAATGCAAGACAACGGATGGGATGGAACAATGAAGCTAGCAACAAACTGCCTGACAAATATGTTGTGAACGGAGGAGTCAAGCACTTCAGAATCAGAGTCGAGTTGCCACTTACCAAGCCCAATCTCCGATTTGTCAGGAGCGCTGGGATGTCACGCCATAGTGCATTCCTTGTGACGGCACGCGAGCGGCGTGACAAGCAGCCGCAGCGCCTCCTTGACTCCGCGCGGCCAGGCTGAGCGACGCTCAGCTCCCCAGACTTACAGAATGTACCCGCATTGTACAGCCAAAGCGACCAGAGAACAGTATACGTCCTCGTCGCGACTTCTGTGCTCCATGCTTGTCTCCAGGAGACGCACGCTTGCACTATCTCGCCCACGGCTGGGATTGTTGCCAAGATGGCAAGTAGTAGGCAGTGTGCTCGTGACGTTGGCTACGGTCGTGCAATCATTGAAGCGTCGCGCCAGTGTACCCTCACTTGATGACTGTCTTTGGTACGCCCGAATTATAGTCGTTTCTTCCGCCCCATAACTGACCGTCGGAGATCTCCTCGGATTGAGTGAGACGCAGCGCAGACAACACCTGATTCGTCGTCAAATGCGCGGCCATGGGGCCTAGACGAGTGCCGCCTGCACTAGGCAGCATTTATCTCGGCAAGTAGTAGACATGCAGCCATGTGCGTACGCCTAGACAACCCATACTTGCGAGGAAGCACCGTCACGTAAGTAACATGCGACGACCACGAATGATTCTGCTTCCCCGCAAACGTGTACGCCTCATTCACGCTACAGCTCGGAGATTTACTACGCCGGAAGGCACTGTCATTGAGACCCTCATAAGTTCTAATGATCGCACGCTATGGTGCACACAGATCGACTGGTCATGGTCCTCCATACTGATCCATACAAGGGCACAGCGCGCAAGGTTGTGCTCGCCATTGACATAGGCACTACCTTCAGTGGTGCCGCGTACTGTGTCCTTGACCCAGGAGAAGTGCCGAAAGTTATTAGCATCACAAGGTACGCGCGAGACAACATATATTCTTCTCGCACTCATGCACTCGCATCAGGTTCCCTGGACAAGAGGGCGAAAGCCATGCGCGAGATGTGAAGATTCCTTCGGTGCTCTACTATGACAAGCAGGAGAAGGTCCGCGCAGTGGGTGCAGAGGCTTCCCTAGAGGCAGTCAAAGAACAGGCCCTTGAGGAAGAGTGGTCCTACGTCAAGTGGTAGGATGCTTCCTACGGGTCTTGCATATATGCATCGGCTGAGGTCGTCTATAGGTTCAAGCTTCATCTGCGCCCGTCCTCAGTACTTCCAGGTGCAACGTTACCGCCCATCGATGTCAATAAGACGGTCATCGAAATATATGCCGACTTCCTGACCTACGTCGTCAAGTGCGCTAAGGACTTCATATCCGAGACCCATCCTATCGGCAAACAAGTGCTGAGCTCTGGTGGGCTGGTCGACTTCGTCATGAGCCATCCGAACGGGTGGCTCGGCCCTGAACAAAGCAACCTTCGACGTGCAGCCGTCCTGGCCCAGATGATCCCTGACACGGTCGAGGGCCATGCGAGATTGCATTTCGTTACTGAAGGCGAGGCGAGTATGCACTTCTGCATCGCTAATGGCCTGTCGGACGAGGTCATCAAGGTGAGGAGTCATATTGTGCTGGTGCTCTGGACGGTGCCATAAGCTCTCTGTAGCCGGACAACGTCATTGCCATTGCCGACTTGGGTGGCGGAACTATCGACCTGAGCACCTACCATGTCCTACAAAGCACGCCCTTCTCAGTACAAGAGAAGGTACAACCAGTGTGTGAGTACCGCCAATAACTGGAATGCTGCACGATACCCTGATTGCGAGGCAACCAGCGTTGATGCAGGGCTCTACCATTGTCAATCGTCGCGCTGAAGAATTCTTGAGAAGTACGAAGCCAACTTGGTCGTATTTCGTTGATTCCAAGCGACAGTGGCTCACGCATACCCCTGTAGACAAACTCAAGGGCTCTCGCTTCACCACCGATGACGATATCTCTGCGATGATGGAGTACTTCGACGGCACAACTAAGCCTACGTTCCGTGATCCCTCCACCAAAGCGTACATCCGCTTCGGAGGTCCGCGCGACACGGACGCGAACTACGGCATCAAACGGGGCGTCCTCACCTTGCCAGGGTACGTGTCGTCCTGGTTCACGAAGGCATAACTGTCTTCATATTTGCCGCACGTAGAACGGACATAGAGTCCTTCTTCCAGGACTCGTTGAACGCCATCAAGTCAGGGATCGACGCTCAATTGACAGGAATCAGCGCGAACCTCGCGGTACGCAAAGCTCACGCACAGGCACTACTCGCAGTTTGCATGTCTGACGTTAAACGTAGACCGTTCTACTGGTAGGTGGCTTCGCCACCAGCCCATACCTGCACACGAAGCTCCAAGAGTACGCAACAGGCAAAGGTGTACGGATGTTCTATCCCGATGGCCAGACGTGAGTTCTCTCTCCCACCAACCTCCTCCGTACATATGCCGACTGTAGTATCGACAGCTCAAAGGCAGTGGCCGAGGGTGCGCTCTGGTACCACCTCGATAACTGCGTCTGCGCACGGGTCGCACGGCATACATATGGCTCGGGCGTGAACCCATGGTACAACGAAACCGACCCCGAGCATGTTCGCCGGAAGGACAAGACATACACTGAGCTGAACGGCATGGTTGCTGTCCCGGGCGGCTTTGCCACGATCGTCTCAAAGGTATACTTTGACATCATGGAGTGTAATGAGGTGCTGACTGTGATCTGCTACGTTGAGGGAACATCCATCCATGAGACAAAGGAGTTTAGCTTCGTGTATGGGTCGTACTATGCGAAGCCCGAGAACATGTCGTTGTCCGCTGCGGTGATGGCGTACCGGGGCAGCGTCACAACTCCAAAGTGGATGGACGACGAGCCCGGTAAGTCATGCCTCACGCGCGCAAACGTCCCTCGAGCTCACAAGTATGGCGGCAGACTCGTTCTACACGCTCTGCCGGGTCAATGCAGAGCCGCCGCAGACTTCGTGGCACAAGTATGACGGGCCGAAGGGGCCGTACTGGGAACAGAACTATGATGTGATCATGCAAGTCGGGCTGACGGAGATGAAGGCCCAGATTGGCTGGTGGGAGAATGTGAGTGTACTTCCGTGTATGAGGGTGGATCATTCTCATAGGTGCCCCCACGTCTGGTAGGGCATTCAGAGGAGGTAGGTCGTATCTTCGTCAAGTCATCACAGTGGGGCTGATTGCTTGCACAAGGGCTACCGCGACTGTCGTATATGATAACGCCCCCTGAGTGGGTTTCTTTCAGCAGGCAGCGTAGGCACATGAATGCCTTCCGACCATTGTGAACGATCATCGTACACTGTAGTGTTTAGGCAAGCGCGTGTGTTGAACGGCACGAAGGCTACCACGATATTTCTAGCGCCAGTGGCATACTGGTCATATTCTGGACAGAAACGTGACCAGGCACGAAGACAAGCTGACAAGACTTCGTATTTCTTCGACTCAACTTTGACTCATAAGTATCAGGCAGACGGTTTCTCGCCCCGCGTCTCCACCGAATCCAAGCCCAAGGCCTCCAATAGAGCCTGCAAATCCACTCCCGGCTTTACTAGCATCTCTGAGCGCAACTGCCCTTCGACCTTCTCCACTCGCTTCGGTCCTAGGGCAACGCAACACAAGACGTGCGGCCCGAACTCGAAGCGTCGATCCCTGCCACGTGGTGCAGATACACTGGCATCTTCCATCCCTCCTGCATCATAAATGCTCCCTGAATTCGGTGGGATGACTTGGTAGTCACTACTTATCATCGCCTTCCCGATGAGGCAGAGTATCTTCAATGGTTGGGAAACGATGTTTGGAAACAGGAACCTTGGGTTGTAGTCCGGAGTCAGATGCATTCCTCACAGAAGCGTTGCTTGCCGCAGTAGGTTCTCCAGTGCCTGTGCAAATTACTCTCCAAGTTCAGTGATAGCGAAGTCAAGTTGGCCCACCACACTGCTCCTCTGCAAGCATCACCCGTTTAGCGAGAGGTGATCGAGGTCCTTCATGAGTCCTCTCTGATGACCAATTACCAGTTTCTGCTTACTGTTACATTGTTCGCTTTCCAAAAGAAAGTGCGTGATGATAGTGGACTGCGGTTGTGGTAACATCGACCTGAGTACCTACCGCATCGTGGACAACTAGCCAATCAGTGCGGAAGACGCCGGAGATCCCGACTGTACGTATAAAACGGCTATTTATGATAGTACTGTTCTAACGTGTAAAAAGGTCTCATCCAGGGGTCAACAATCATGGTTAATTATCGAGCAGAGGCATTACCCAGAAGTACGTCAAGCTACTCGATACAGTATGAAGTCTGTAGTTATATGAACATATAGACAGACCGGGAAGATCTCGATTTGCGACCACTGACGACATCGAGGCAATCATGACAAACTCTGATGACCACACCGACCATCCGGGACGTGCTTACTGAGTCTCACTTGATACATCGGGTCCGGGGCCGACAACAGGTACCAACATACGACGCGGGACACGATCGCTCTCGGGGTGAGCAGTAGAGCAAGATTGTATGCGCGTATGACTAACTATCTCTCAGAATGGATGGAGATGGCGTCGTCATTCCAACCCGCCGTCAATGCGATCAAGACATCAATCGATAGCAGAGATGAATCCCAGTCTAGTTGACGGTTGTTTCTGTCTTTATCGCCGTGTGAGATTCTAACCCATCATGTAGACCGTATTCCATGTTGGAGGCTTCGCTACAACCTTCGAGCCCAACATACTGAGCAAAAAGGCCTGTACATGTATTTGCGGGAGGTCAGACGTGAGTCGGGCAAGCATCACGCTAGCGTGAGGCTGCACGCCGATGAATGTATCGTCTCAGTTCGAAGGCTGTTGCAGAGGGCGCGCTATGGTTTTACTTGGATAACCGCGTTCGCGCGCGGATCGCGAGGTACACCTACGGCTCACCATTGTGTCCGTGGTACACACTGTCGAACTCGAAGTACGTCTTGCGTGACCATCCGAAGTACGCTGTCGATGACGGTGCGTTGGATATATCAACCGGCTTCGCTATATTGGCCCGAGAGGTGCGCCTTCTTTGTGCCAAACACAGCATCGACGCTCAATCAATCGTAATTGGCACTAGGGCGCCTCAGTCACGAAAACCACGGAGTCTGCATTCACATATGGGTGTTACCGTCGCAACGCTAGTGTCTATCACTACCGACGTGATGTCGTATCGCGGTAACCAGGCACACCCTAGGTGGACGGGCGAGGAGCCCAGTGAGCCGCTTCATACTGTGCGAACCTGAAGGTTCCCTTGTGAGACATGTTACCTGTTCTATTCTCCAGCGGTGCCTCCTGCTAGTTCTTGGAAGTGGAGTACTGGAAACAACAGCCTGTACTGGCGGCAAGACTTCGACATCATCTTGCTTCTTGGCCTCACAGAAATGAAGCTCAAGTATCTTGGTAGGAGAACGTATGGGTGATTCCCTTGTCCGATCTACCCTTCCATTGAATATGTCTAGTCACGTGTCTACAGGGTATCGAGCAAAGGTGGGTTTGCTGCGCCAGCTCAGAACCACATATCCTATAGTGGATGGACGACGTGGATGGACGACATGACGTTGTCCCCACTGCAAAAGCCCCGCGACTATTGTGTACGCAACCTTCATTTCATTTGTTCATCGTCGCGAAGCATGTACAATAGATGCCCAGGCGACAACTCAAACAAACAAGTCGTTGATCGATGACCAGGAACCATAAGCGCAACTGGACATGACCATTCTAAGCTCCATGGCTAACCTCGCTAGACCGCGCCGTCCAGGGGCGTCTGACAAGTTGTAGCAAAGACGTACGCGTAGTGCACCCGCAAACACACAAGTGGCAATCATGTAACACGTCCCACAGCCTCGCTGTTGGATCCCGATGCTTACATTTTCCTGCTCGATCTTTACCAACAACTGATTGGTATAAAGACATAGCTACAAGTCCCGAGTCATGACCTGACAAACGACACAGCAACGCCTCGACTTGGACTGCGTTCACCAACCTACGACACGTTGTCGTATACGAGGGTCGCGGGGGATCTAAACAGGGTCAATCTCTTACATTAGCATGTCTGTAGACGTGCGCAGAGTGGATGAACTCACCTACGCTGTACGCCCTGTTCGTATGGCATACCAATGAATTCACTCGACAGTACGGACAGTACGAAATACGTACATTCTCCTCCCACCCAATCTGGGCCTTCATCTCAGTCAGACCCAGTTGTAGAATGACCTGGAAGTCCTGCCAACGATAGAGACCTCTCGGACCAGAAGCGATTTTCCAGGAGCTCGCTGCAGGCGTACACCTGACAGTACAGAGGCTGGTGTACATCTCTGGATTGTAGTGGACAGCTAGTCAGTTCTATTGACAGAAAGCACATTGATCCACGCACCCCGCTCTTCGTCCATCCAGCGCGGGTACAACTTACCACCTCGGTATGCAATGATATCAGTGTAGATATCTGCATCGTCATTGAAGTCAGCCGTACTCCATACAAGGGAAAATTCGAATTCTCTTGTTTCCGTCACCGAAGTACCCTATTAACGATTAAGACGAGGCATTTGCGTACGCCGAACAGGGTTTCTGAGTATATACAAGGAACAGTTAGATGCCCATAACGCACCTTCCGCGTTAAAACAGCGAAAGCAGAAGGAACGACAAGTGATCCATTTAGAGACATACATGCTGTATCCTTGCGCTTGCGATGACTCGAATTTGAAGCATTGTATGTAACAGCGTAATCCGAACCATAGGTGTGTCTGGCTCTTCTTGCACGAACACGGTGATCTAGGTGGAACCATAGAGCACCCTCCGACACGGCCTTAGAACTGTTGCGTATCGTTAACGTCAGTTCCGCGGCAGCGAAAACTCACCTAGAAACTCACGTCTGTCCTTCGGGGGAGAACATCCGCAGTCCCAGAGAATTCACATGCGCCCGTAACTCGTCGCGTAGGAATGGGCTAGTCGCGAAGCCTCCAACTAGAAGGATAGTCTACCAGTCGTGTGACTAGGTGTAAAGGAGCAGATCAAACCGGTATCAAAGGCTTAGTAGCTCACCACACGTCGAGGGTCCAGCCCAGCAACCTGATTATTGATCGATGACTTGATGGCAGTAATGGATGGTTGGAAGAAGGACGCCATCTCCGAACTGATGCAGAGGCTCGGATCAGAGTCGTGAACTCATAATGATATCCGGCAGTAGCGGCATACCCAGACAGCGAAAGAACGCCTCGTCGAATGTTGTACCTCTCGTCAGTGTCACGGGGACCACCAAATTTGACGTAGGATGTCGTCGAAATATCCCTGAATGTCGGCTTTGTCATACTATCGAAGACCGAGATCATCGCATCGATATCGTCATGAGTTGCAAACCGAGATGATCGCAGTTTGTCTGTTTAGAGCACTCAAATCAGTCAATCAGGCAGGTACTCAATAGTGGCATTGACCAACGTACTCCTCAGTCGTTCTTCTGCTAGGCGGTTGACCATAGTTGATCCCTGTATGAGACCTAGCGATGATCAGCTCGTTCATGGTGAGATAACGGAAGAAAGAGTGAATACATACAATCTGGTATGAGACTTTCCTCCACAGTGACAGGTCGGCTGTCTAGGAAGCGGTATGTGCTGATATCAATGGTCCCTCCTCCACAATCAACTACTGTTACATAGTTGTTTTCCTGTTTTCCGCATTCATATGAATCTATGGGCGTTGGCTATACCTACTTGAGACAACGCACCTTGATAACATCGTTCCCGAGACCGGTCGCGATACAGAACTGGAGACTCGCCTCGCCTTCTGTGACGAATTGAAGCCTTGAAGCTCCTTGATCATCGTCTGAAATGAGCTTCCCCAAGACGGCGGCGCGTCTCATTTGGGTCTGCTGTGCGCCTGACCACCCGTTGGGATGGCTAAGGACGAACTCGATCGGGGGTGACGGCATCTCCAGGATCTCTCTGCCCATGGGGCTTGTCTCAGAGATGAAGTCTTTGGTACATTTGAAGATGTAGGATAAGAAATCGGCCAGTATCTCGACAGTACTCTTGTTGACCTCTATTGGAGGCAGAGCGGCACCTGGAAGAATGGACGAGGGGCGAAGATGCAATTTGAACCTAGCACGGGTAAAAATGAGCAGAGCCCCAGTGGTCCGGTGAAGCCGAGTTAGCTCCAAAGACGAACCATTTGACATAGCTCCACTCTTTTACATATGCCTCTTCCTTTGTGCTTTGGAGTGTTGCCTCGGCGCCTACAGCACGGAGGATGCCATCTTGATCGTAATACAGAACAGAAGGCACCTTGACATCTCTTGATTTATTTTCACCCTCCTGCCCTGGAAAGCTGAATCGCTCGCCGTAGGTCAGGTAGGCTTTCTGTGATCAGAATGATTCAACCAACGACACGCACCGTGTGACGCTCAACACCTTGGGGATCTCCCCTGGATCAAGGACACAATAGGCGGCACCGCTGTATGTTGTACCGATGTCGATTGCAACGACAAGTTTGCGGCGGTTGCCTTCGTATGGTTGGCGGGTCGACATACTGCTCTGTAAGCTTGCAGTGGTACAATGCTGTGACAACAAACAGGATACCTGGACAGGTTCAGGTTTGCAGGCCGCGTGAAGTAGGTGCTACGCCTGAGCATGCGCATGCCGCCAGGATTGCCATGTTGCTAATGGATCATTCTTCTGTGATAGGGAACCACGGACCTTGTCTGCATCGTGTGCCGTTCTATCAGATTAGTCCACGAAACGTTGCAGCACTTATTAGGTCTATCATAGTGACACGATGTTGACGGCCCGGGCTGACTCACAGGGTATCATCAGCACAACACTCCCTGCCTAAATGTCACGGAACCGTACTCAAGTATGCACCAGGCCGGGTATATGAGATGCGTCCCTTCTCCGGTCATATCAAAACTTGTAACAAACCACTGCCAGTGGCGCATTTCGGCGCCACCGTGCTACATAAGTGGTTTAACATTGCCGAAAAGGGGCGCGTCTGGGAACTTGAAGTCCGCCTGACCCCGCCTATTCAGACTCTGCGCGCAGGGATTATGTAGACCTAGCGTTTTGGTGTCAGCCAGCGCTGGGGATCGTGCCAGCATTCAATGACTCCCCTCATGCACTGGCCACCGGCACTACATATGTATGTAATACTCAGCACCTTCGCAGTCCGGCTGGACGTGTTCCGAGTCTAGCGATGCCTCATGTTCAAGGTGCGTTTAATGATGGGCTTTGCGATCTACGGGTCTAGCAATGTTGAAAGCACCCCTATCCGAGTCATTATGGAAAGGAACGAAGCAGCCGCAAGGCAGAATGCCCATGGGAAAAGATAACACACACGGTTCGGAACTTGAACGAGTCGACGAGGCTCCTGTTACAGTAGGTGTACACGAACATTTCATACGTCGCGGCGATTCGAATGGCCGTTGCCGTTCATAGTCGTGATGGTCCGGCGAGAAGAGTTCGCCTAGCCCATATGACATGCTGGCAGCACACCATGCCCCCAGGCCAGGCGATACTACGACGTCCATACCTCATCCACGCCCGGGCTGAATCTGCCTACCGAGACCTTGACTGTGAACGGACTCACTCAGCGACATGATGGACGGCCTTAAGAACGCAGCGACACATATCTCCAACAAGATTGGTCTCACAACGAGCGAAAAAGGTGAGTACAACATCCGTAGCCGCAGCCATCGCACTGACTGTAAAACCTCTCATGCATAGATTCTGCGCAATCCCCTCTACCAGAGCCTGTCCCCCCTCACCATCAATCTGAAGCAGACCAGCAAACTCATCAACAAAGCCGGAGTCGGAGTAGGTCCTTCACGCAACCCTCTCCTCACGTCTCCGTGCTCGTAAGCGGGAAGCATGGTGGTGTGAAACCTAGTGACTCCAAGTCGGCGTATATTGGAAGCAAGTCGCTCCCCAATGGACCTACTATACATACTACGTGCAGAAGCACGCAGGTGGTAAGCGCGCATTCGATCAGCGTATCACTCGTTTACCTACCACGAAATCCAGATTGCGCGTTTGTCGCCATTACAGGAATTAGAGAAGCGAAACGGCGATCTTTTGCAGGAGCTGAAACAGGCTGCCGATACGATCAACAAGTGTCAACAGACAGCCATGGCCCGCGAACAGGAGCGAGATTCAGTTCGTGCTCATGCCGATGCTCTCCAGAAGGAGGTAACCTCCTTTATCCATACATGAGAAACTGAGGCTAACCGACGTGCTGTAGCTCAATACGATCAGGAAACAGGAGGAAGCTCGAATGAAGGATTATCAAGAGATGAAGGCTCTACTCGAGGCGCGCAGAAAGGAGCTGCAGGATGCTCAGCGGTTTATGGGCACCTCCGACACGGTCTCCGAGAGCGAGATCGTGCAGCAAGTCCGAGACTTGAACACCGAGATATTCAATCTCGCGCAATCCATGTCTGATGCCAAACCACGCACAGGCGACTTGAATAAGCGCTCGCGACACGAAGCGGTGAAGGAGCTTTCAAGGATATTCGACAATCAATTCCTTAATGCACTGTCATCGGTTGACCCACAAGGTGACACGATATTACTCGAGATTGCGATACAGGCGGCAGCGTCGGTATTTCTGTCTTGGGTGATATCCACCTGGACTGCCTCTCAGGAGAGTGATGCCATGTTCAGGTCTGTCTACAAGAGAATTAGACATTCTGGTGAAGTTACTTGCCCATACGTCATCTTGGTAGTGATTGAGACCTGTGTAGAAAACCAAAGCGTAGCAGGTCAATGGCGTGCTCTCACTCGAAAATCCACAGAAAACAAGTATCTCAGGAGAATACTACGAGAGGATCACCTTGATCGCGACTTCACTGGCCTGTTAACACACTCTGCCGCCCTGTCAAATGTCCGTTTCTCATCGACAGCGCACGGAAGAGCTGTGCAGCTCATGATCGCGAAGGCACTCAAGATTCGCCACCTCATAGGCGAGGCCATAGTGAGCAGTGACTACGAGATCGTAGTTCCTGGCACTGGGACTGCGTTCTCTATCGGGGATATGAACGACGCGTATAAACCCAGAGAGGTTGGGCCCCGTGCCGCGGGTTCGTCGGTCTTGTGCTGTATTTCGTTGGGTCTTAAGCGGATCGAGAAAGTCCGAGGCGAGCTGCAGGTTACGACACTTGTCAAGGCGGACGTAGGTCTGGAAACATTGATGGTCGATTTGGGGCTGGAGGTGGATGGCAGTAGCGACAATATGTCAACATCCAGTGAATTGTGAGTAGGAAGCATACATCTGTCAATGAGACCTGTTGGACGAAGCCCGCGCTCAGAGCTGCACTACATTGCACAAGTGAAGCAAGATGCGTGCCTGCTCCGAAGCCAAGATAAACCACAGAAAATTAAAGTGAGCAGCAGTTAAGGCGAGCAGTTGTGGTGAATTAGCATACTAGGCCCTGGGTCATGATCTGCCGAGTAGTGCTGTCTCCTGACTCTCAACAGTGAGTAGCAGATAAAGTAACTAAGCACAATGGTCTCACCCGGGTAGTACCAGAAGATGATAGCAGTTATGAGATAGAGACACATCAGGATGACGCCCTCAAGCCAGTAGCTCTTTCCATCCGATGCCGTGTAGTGAACAACGAGAACGGCGAGAAAAAGAACAATGCTCTCCAGGGGATCGAAAAGCATCGTGAGCGGCTTGCCCATGGCCCATGAAAGGACAACAGTGAACGGGATGACAAAGAGGGCGATTTGCTAGTTCAGTAACGTTGAACAACGCACTATGGATGAAGGATGGTCGACACTCACGATTCCCGCGCCAACGGCGACGCTCATGCTCAGTGTCAGCTTGTCCTTCACGGATACAGTTACAGCAGTGGCATGCTCTGCCGCATTGCTCACAACCGGGAGCAGGATTAGACCGACCCATTCCTTCTTGATATGTCCACTCTTCTTCAGGCCATTGATCGAGCCTACGAGCCAGTCCGCCGTGACTGCCACCAGGGCGGTTACGATGAGCAGCAGGCCTATTGTCATCGGCATGCTCATCTGCGCTGTTTCAATCTCGTTCTCCGCAGACGCTTCTGCATCCTGTTGCACCTCAACGTCCGCGCTCGGATGGCGATGGAAGCTACCTGTGTCGTTCGAGATAGTGATAACCATGCGGGCCGCATCAACGTTGTCACGGCCCCGCGTCCGTAGGCTATCTTCTATATCTGCTAGTTCGTGCTGATACTCTCTAGACTCATCCACGGATGGCAAGGAATGGCCTGTGCTTTGACCGGAGACTATCGCAGCACGGGTGCGGCGCCGCACGGGAGCCCGTAGCCATCGAGGCTTGTAAAGTATGGTGCGTCCTTTCGGGTAGTGTGCAGATCGGTAGACGTCGCCGCCCTCATCTTGATACCTGTCCTCATAGAGCTCTTTATGTGAGAAGAGCTGGAAGAAGAGGTAGCACGCATAAACTGCAACGAGAAATAAGTTAATCTGGACCGCAACTGACAGGCATGTTGGGGACGTACTCAATAAGAGGATCACTGCAACCTACATAGGTGCATGAGGGGGGAAAGTAGGTTGGTCAATTACATGAGCATACTGATACTCAGTCCCGAGTTCGCCGCACGAATAGGATGGCTATATGCACGTACCCCTCGACTGAAGCTGAGGATAGCCGGTGCTTCTTCACTAATGGGGACATCTCCACCAACAATCTGGTGGAACGCTACAGGAAGTAGGATGGCGATAACCGAGACAATGAGCAGTGAGCAGTTGAGCTGCGTTGTGCCTGTCAAGTCAATAGTCACAACCATGGTGGTTCGTTGGGGAAGTGAGATCAGCCAGTGTTAGAAGATATTGGCTTGGTGTGCAGAGATCGCGTACTCTGCCCGAAGCCTTGTTCCGAAAACTTGATTCCGCCCGCGAAGAAGCACATCCCCAGAACCAGAACTGGTCGGAAAATTATGTCAATTCGTTTTGGAATCAGCTCAATTCCAAGCCGCTTACGCAAGTCGCTCAGGATGGAGCCCACCACTGGCCAAAGATATGAGTCAGCGACCACGACGCAAACGCGATGAGCTGGGGACACAAGCGGTGAAAGGTGACTGGTGTGCACGTAGGGCGCGTTTGGTCTCGTGGAAACGATTTGATCCCAATACACAGTGAACTTACAGGAAGATTGGACGATCTGTAGTTCGCAATGCACGAGGGCGATTACCTGAGCAAGATTCGTGATGCGTCAAGAAGATCAACTGCAAGGAGCCAAGGACGCCTCACAGCTACAATAAGCTCGACGCTTTCAATGATGTCAGCCATGGTATTGGAAGCGAGCACAGAATTATTGGAGTACACACGCATTACCCTGTAAGTATGCGTCAGTCAGATGCGTGGAGGAAACGGTGTATATGAGACCAACGAATGTAGCGTTGAGCAAGCCGGCTAATGTCTGGCCGACTTGCAACGACAACTCATCTGTAACAAATGCCAAAAGTTTGGCCAGTGGGATGATGGCAAAGAAGGAGACTGCAAATATTGTCCACACTATTTCATTGATCCAGTATACTCAGTGATCTCACATATGAATATCAATGTGTCATTAGCATCGGTTCTCGGAAGCGCAAGGTTGAGAGCCAACTGACAACAGGATCAGCCGTGTATCTGAGCTGATGGAGAAGCGTGTGCGTACAGAAACGGGTATGCAAAGCAAAAGGACATTCAACCCTGTTCACACTTAGTCAGGCTACATATCACCGCCCGCTTTGTGTACTCGAGGTTACATGATATAGTCAGGACGACCTTGATCCCTCGCCAGACGCTTGTGGATGACTCGGTTGGTAGAACAGATTGATGGCTTTCCGGAACGGATATGCGAGAGGATACTCGTGCCATATGAGACATACCTAACGCGCGTGGCCTGAGGTGTCTGCCATGAAGACGTGAGCATTCGGACGCACTAGGGAAGCATAGGCCGCCACTGTGACTCACCAGAAAAGGGTTGACCAACTGGCTTACTATCGCTAGAATAGCGTGTGCGACGATCCGTGACCGAGGACACGCAAAGAAAATCGACCCTCTGCGTCGACGTCGACTATAACAAGCTTGAAGATTGAGCTCAAGTCGCATCCAGGTCACACGTGATCCTCAGTAACCGAACGCTCCTACGGGCGTCTATCTCGGAGGGCGTGTGGCCACCCGCCACACTGGCATTCAACCGTCATCAAGACCCAAACGCTACGGTTCCGCTACTCCTCCATAAATCGCCTCTTTGTCTACCAGTATCCCGTACGGCGGATAACTTGCATTATACTGAGCCCACCACTCCTGAACGTTGGACTTTCGTCTCACTTTGTTCTCGTCTGCTGTGACTCTGAGAAAGGATGGCTACACCGTACTCCAATGCACCGCAAAGTCAGGGCTACTACCCTCCTCTCCCTGCGCATCCTTCCACCCAACAGCCTACACCCGACTCTTCCCAGGCTGCCGCAAGCTCCTCTCAGGCCCCAGCGAGCTCGCAGGCATCGCGCCAAACCGCCGAGGAGGCAAGGAAGGATAGGACACTAGCGGAGTTCCTGCTCATGCTGGACGACTACGAGCCCTTGGTATGTCTCCGTCGACTACTGCTACTTACGACGGCAAGAATATCAGCATGAAAGGGTTCCTATCATACATTCAGAGATGTTTACGCCTTCTCGCACAGATCCCGAATGAGGTCACGGACTACTATCTGCAACGCGTAGGGTTCGATTGTGAGGATGTCCGGCTGTGAGTTCCCTTAGCATCCTACGGAAGGTTCCCTTATCCCTTTCTATGAACAGAAAGCGGCTGCTCTCCCTCGCTGCCCAGAAGTTTGTGTCTGACATCGCCGCCGACGCGTACCAGCACGCTCGCATACGCTCCAACGCAGCAGGTGGGCGGGCCCGGACCCAAGCGACTGGTCAGGCATCGGCTAGAGTACGTACCCATCGCCCGCCATCCTAATTCAGTGTCCTCGTTGACCCCGCTTTCCAGGACAAGACAAAGACGACGTTGATGATGGAGGATCTCAGCTCTGCGCTGGCCGAGTATGGCATCACCTCTCGCAAGCCGGAGTATTACTTGTAAAATACTAGACATCATGGTGCGGACTTGATTGTATGCTGTGTACTTTTACGACGTCACACTTTGCCACTCAATGACATATTATTGTGCCTCTGCAAAGCAAGGCAATCGTCCAAGGCGGAATCATTCAGCAATATGGTTCTTCGGACCCTCCGAGCTGGGCGGGAGCCATTCCTTTGAAGGGGTTATAGTTATCTGGACGAGTAGGTTGCAGTCGAACGACGTACTACACGAAACTCCACTGAGGCTGTCTGGCCCTCTTGTAGTCTTAAATCCGTGACCATTGCGCTATGAACATAAAGACAAAAGCAATATTGTTCTCTTTACTGCACAGCCAACCTCACCTTCAATCCTCGATGAGGACGTATGAATTCGGGAGCCAGTGGGAACTGCTGTTGTAGTACGGCGTACAATCGGTCGAACCGCGACAGCAACCGTCCACCTATCTTTTGGCTTGTCTAAAGTGCGCATGCAGCTATATGGTCAGTTCAGGTGAAGCCTCTAGTGCCACACGAAGGAGCTACGGACATTTCATGGAGATACGTCTCGTCCATGGCAAGTTCAGTAATCAGGTGGTCATACAATGTGAATACAGAGCGACCGGAGATGGATTGACTAACGCAGAGCAACATGGATAATGTATAAGCTAATAGATGCAGATGAAAACAGAACCACGCCATCAGTCCTCCCGTATTGCCGCCTCTGCAATCCACACGTCAGTGCCCATGCGAAGCCACACCGACAGAGAACACTCACTGAAGAACTCATATGACAACCAGCATAGCGCATTACTCGGCATGAATGTCAACACCCGCGGCGTCAGCCCACGCCCGAACCCCCTCCACCCGTCCCTCGTCCAGATGATCCTGAACGCGTCCATCATCCCCCGTGCGCCTCGAATCTCAGAGTCCGTGCTCGTCCCGCGCGTCTGCAGAAGCGTCTTCGCGACGTCAAGCGGGGTCGTCACCGCGCCCGCGACGCCGCCCGCCAGGCCACCCGCGACGATGTGCGATACGGGCGAGTACGCGCCAGAAGGGTTCAGCAGCGCCTTGAGCTGCTCATATGTAGTGAACTGGACGGCGGTGAATGGCACCGTCATTGTAAGGGTAGTCGGGTAGGAGATGTAGAATGCGCCGAGGCCTTCGCGGGCATAGACGGTGCGGGCGCAGGTAAATGCAGAGCGAAACTGAGATTCATGGACTTGCATCCGTTGCTTGATGACTGAGTATCCTTGAGTATGTCTCTAGAGTCGAAAGGCCGCAAAATACACTCACCATCGAAGGGGTTCATCAGCGCATCGCTTGCTATTGTTGCAGCTGCTCCTGCTAATGCTATCCACGGGCCTCCGTGAGCCTATTTTCACTCCAGAAGGCGGAGGACCACGTACATGTTGCCAGCCATGCGTTCCGGTTGCCCGCCACGTTGCCGCCCGCCAACTCCT
Source organism: Fomitopsis palustris (assembly GCA_029783445.1). Classification (NCBI taxonomy): domain Eukaryota; kingdom Fungi; phylum Basidiomycota; class Agaricomycetes; order Polyporales; family Fomitopsidaceae; genus Fomitopsis; species Fomitopsis palustris. The sequence continues at coordinate 63,870 of JARAOQ010000040.1, forward strand.
TCACGGCCTCGTACGTACCAAAATGGACGGCGTGCGCAGGCCCTGCGCCCATGATCACAGAGGATACGCCCCTCCAGAGCGCACGCGCGCCCTCCGTGCTGGAAATGCGAGTGAACGCATTCCCGATGCCGGTGTAGACCGCCGATGGTGAGGCGGCAAAGACCTGCATCCGGGTCTATTCACGCACCAAATGCAGACAGCTCGTCAGCGTTCGTTCTGAATACCTCTCCGCTCACGCAGATGGGGAATTCTGCAGAGAAGCGGAAACGGGTGGATAGACGCACTTTAATACTGTCTACCGGGAACATGACTGCATGTTCTGTGATGCCAGCCTGCGCAGGGAGCGTCGTCAGTCGCATCCGCTGGCACTCCACCCCAGACTGCTCCTCCTCACTCCCCGAGCAGCCTCTCCTCAAGGGCCACACTCACCAACGCGCCCGCCATCATATTCACCTGGAGGCATCGTCAGGATCTAGACTCGTCGATAGCGGGCGGTCGAGATACTCACCGCTAGGCCGGCGTTCGGATCCAGCCCCTCGTACTCGATCTCTTCTACGGCCTCCATGATGTGCGCAGCGGTGTCGCCTTCGAGCGCGGGCTTGAGCGCAGGGGCGGCGGGTGCTGGTAGGAGCGACAGTTTGGCGGGTGGCGGGGGGTAAGCGCGAGAGCGTAAAATGGGCAGGGGGAGCCTGAGCACCGGCGGGGAGGTCAGTGCAATGAGGTAAGCCTGTCCGCTGGTCACGGTTCACTATGACTACTAGCACTGCTGCGTCGGCCGCAATTTAACGGCCGAGTCAACAACGGCGTACGTATGGGACGGCAGGGGGCAGCGACTCAGGCCCGCGAGCGGGAGCACGGCCGTGCTTTATACTCCAGGGGAGGAAGAGAAGGCGGCGCGAGCGTGGCAGATGAGAACAGGGCCCGTTCCGAGTCTGTACTAGTGGCCTATCTCTACAGCTTGAAAACAAATCACACCCTACTATCATCGCACCCGCAGCAGCGTTTCATGGCGTCCATTTGAACAAGAATACATCGATAGCACCACCTATTTTGGCCTTCTTGCATCGTACACCGCACTACGCACGCCTCTCGCACCCGTCGCCTGCATCCAGCGGCCTTGATTACGCGGCCTGGTGGTTTTCCTGCTTGCGTTCCTCCGCGGCGAGGCGGTCGTGCTCCTCGATATCGCTAGTCACGCACGTCCGTCAGCATGCTCTCTTTCCCTCGACCAATCACTGCAACCGCCACCTACATGGCTTCCCACGGGTAGTCGAGCCTATCCGCGCGCAGAGATTCATTCAGCTTCGCGCAGACGTGCATCCAGGAGGTAATCCGCTGCTCACCATACGTCCGCGACCTCGGCGCCCGCATAGTAACTGCGATCCAGACGGGGCGTGTCAGGGCGCGTGTGATCAAATAGAGTTGAGATGCAAGGTGGGGGTGGACAGGAAGGGCTCACGGGATGTCGGAGGGTAGGCTACCCAGCTTCGGTTTCAGCTTGTTGTGCACGACGAAGATGGCGAACTGCGTTCTTTTCGCCTCGCGCTCTGCTTCGGGCAGGGCCAGCAACTCGCGCTCGACGTCCCTTTGCAATTCCGAGACGGCGTAACTAATGCGGTGTACAGGATCAGCATTGTCCACCACCAGACAAGTACTGGACCCTCACTGCAGCGTTTTGCGCGAGTCATCGACCTCGTCCTGGGAAGAACGTTGCATCTACATCACGGCACAGAGTGACGGAGACCGACCACTATCAGAGCACGCCTGCCAAGGAGGATCTTGCCAGACTCAGGGCCCCTGCCAGTCGATTGAGGCGCATACGCAAATCAGTCGGTGCTTATTGGCGTACGGGAATAGACAGGCGGCAGCGCAACGATGTCTGATCAAACTTACAGCCATTGTGTCCGGATGACCTCGTTGCCGATCTGTTCTGCCGTCGTTCCCGGCAGAGACTCGTAGAGTGAAAGGCCGATCGCGTGGATGGGGATGTTGCGCTTAGTGCTGGCGTCTTTGAGGAACGTACGCTGCAGGCGCTTTGTCAGATCACCTGCTCGGGAACGAGGGTGCAAACCACGAGACGGAAGCCAAACGCATTGTGAGCCACGAACGTGGTGCAGCGAACGTGCGACGAGGATTGCCGATGCAGTGCGCACAGAACTGCGCAGCAAGACAGCTTGTTTCAATGTGGCGTCCAGAGAGAGAAGGTAACACGGCTTGGATACTAAGTGAACACGACAGAGGGCGTGACTGCCAGGCTTCTCGCCATGCCTGCCGGTTCAGGAGATCTTCGGTGCAGTGTAGAGACGTACCAGAACACGCGCCGGGAAAAATCCACTGTAGTCCATAGCACGCGACTTGTAAATGCGGGTGGACAGCGTGATGAGAAAGGATCTACTTGCCCTCCACCTATGTATGACGCGTATATGTTAACTGGGAACCCCTCAAGAAAGTAGCTCGTTACTGACCGATAGCGATGAGCATGTCTGGGCGGAACTCCTTAATCTTCTCTGCAGAGTCGCGAATGAGGTGGTGGATGTCATTGTACGTCATGTGCTGGTGCTTGGGCGCGGCCATTTCGACGTCTGCCTGTGGTGAAAGCAAGAATACAGCACAGAGAAAGAAGGGGGTCTATGGGAGAGAGAAAGGAGAGGATGACAGCAAGATTTGCGGGTGGCTCAGGGACGGACAAGCCCTTTTGCTGAAATCAAGGAAAGTTTATCGCATCTGCCCTCGATCTAGCCGCCGATCGCGTCCACCACCCGGATCACTTCCTCGAGCCCTTCGCGCGCCGGGCATGACGCGGTCTGACCTCCCTCCCTCGCCACCACCATGCCTGACCCACCTACAGCCTCGTCCTCGTCGTCTACAACGCCAAAGGCGATCCCGAATCTCGCAAAGCGCGCCAGCGAGACAACGCGCGGGGGCGCGAGTCGCCTTGTGTTCTTGCCCACGAAGCCGGCAGCTCGAAGGAAAGAGTGAGTTCAACGGTCTTCTTTCTCCCGCGCCCCTCATGATCCCCCTTCCCCCATAGAGATGTAAAGAAAGTGCGGTCCCCCCCCCTTTTCGCCGCGTTTCGTTCTCATGACGATATAGGAAGAAGCCCCCGCAGCCGGACCAGCGCCCACAGAACGTGGAAGGGGACGCGGTAGAGGCGATCGTGCGCGCGGTCGCGGTCGTGGCGGAGAAGGCAGAGGAGCAGCACCTCGCCCTCCTCAGGTCGAGATGACCGCTAGTGGGCCCTTCGCCATGGGCCCTGCTCTCGCGGGTACCTCCGCGCGCCGCACTGCACCTCGCTCAAACTTCGCGCCCGCAGTCCCGCAGACTCCCGGTGGACTTGGTGCAGGGCTCACCCAGACTAGAGCACCCAGTCTGAAAAGGGAGAAGTCGGGCGCGCTTGGCAAGGCCGACGAGGACGAGGATGCGTACTCCGACCCGGATGAGGGTGTGGAGATCGTGGACATGGAGAGGATCAGAGAGATGGACTGGATGGCGCCAGAGAGTCTCGCCAGGGAGCGAGAAGCGAAAAAGAAGTCAAAGAGTGTGAGAGTCAAGAAAGAGGATGCGGAGAAGTCTGCAGACCGAAAAGGCAAAGGTGGGCATCTATCCAGTCCATATGTAGGGGGCGTAATAGACCAAACCTCTTCCTTGTGTCAAGGAATTGCCAAGGAGGAGCCCATGGAGATCGACGAAACCCCCGAACCAGAGCCCGAAGTAAACCTCGCGAATGCCGTCGATCTCAGTGAAAGCGAAGACGAAGAGGAGCTCGAAGACATCATCGACGACTTCGCGGTTGCACAACAAAACATGGAGGAAGATGTACGAGAACCGTACTTCAGGCTACCAGGCCGCTTGACATATCTTATTGCAGGATACCAACATCCGACAAGAGCGCCTCTACTTCTTCCAATTCCCCGCACCCTTCCCTACATTCATCTCACCTTCCGCACAGGCAGAAGCCGCACCCGACGAGCAACCAGTAGCACCAAAGCCAGCAGATGCCCCGGGCGAGCGGAAGGTCACCTTCGCCCCAGACACAAAACCCCCCGCCCCGAACCCAAATCCCGACAGCAAGCCGACCGACTCAGAGCAGACCGTCGACGGCGTCATTGGGCAGCTCGAGATATATGCCAGTGGCGCAGTCAAGATGCGGCTTGCGAATGGGATCCTCATGGACGTGCGTCTTTCTCCCGCCTCACCCGCACCGAGACCTCACTCAAGTGTGTGTGCAGGTCACCGCGGCAACGCAGCCATCCTTCCTGCAGCAAGCCGTGCACATTGATGCGGAGAACAAACGTGTGCACGTCCTCGGCGAGGTCAACCGCCGCTTCGTTGTCTCGCCTGACGTGGAGACGCTGCTCTCTGCTATGGAGCTGGCCGAGCAGCCTGTCGCACCGGAGCTGGAAGGGCTCATAGCTATGGACACGAGCTGATATAGAGTTCACTCCAAACTACAAGTTGTTCCATGGTTGAGTGCATACACAGAACGGCGCCCCTCACGGGCAAGCTCCCATTGGACATGTACCCCGAAAGACAAGGTTTGGCCTCCTGTGTAGCGAGTCAATGCGCCCCTTGTATCATTTGTATGTGCGTCCAGCAAACATCTGCTTCTGGAGCGCAACTCGATGTTTGCGTCAAGGACAGGGGCCTGTATCCAGGGTACCAATCGGGTCGACGACGTTGCGAATGACCATCTCAAGCAACCCATTGTTAGATCGAGGCCAGGTATATGCATTGCCATCGACGACACGCGACTTCGGAACAGGTAGTATCCTGGACGCTGGTAAAGTCGAGAAGATCTCGCAAACCACGACGCCGCTGTGAAAGGTACACGAGGATGAACGATGGCCAGAGACGAAAGTAGGCATCTGCTGTCGGCATGAATCACTTTGACCCTGCTCCCAGAGTGAAATCACCGACGAGCTCCGGTGCATCACCGCAAACGAGTCATGGTTGTCGTACTACCCATACAGTAGGGTGTCACGGAGGCAATCAAAACGATCTGCTCGATGATGACCTGACCCAGTGCGCACTGCGATGATGGAGGCTACAGGGCCTATCGCGATCTGATCCAGCCCATTGAGCAGAGATGGAGCGGACAGTGAATGGGCGAAGCCTTGGATACAAGTGTAGCACAACTGCTGGCCGGCGCGTTCCCCAGCAGCATTTCCATGCATGTTGTTGTTGTTGGGCTATGCGTACAGTGCGACTGCACCGATCACTCGAGAGTGGTTCCGTTCGATTGATTGCAAGTGTGATCCTCTGGGTCTTCGTGATCCGGGGAGCTGTTATCTTCGGTACCACTTCCAATGATCGGATCATTGTACGGCAAGAACACTCATGAGCGACAGCACCAGCAGTGACGTTGGATTCAGTGCATGGATGGTGACTGGAGGTCGAGAACTGCGAGAGTATGTCTTCGGCGTGTACGTACACTGCAACTGCGCATCTCCCGCGGACCAAGGCACGACAGGTCTCCGGAGTGGCGCAGGACCGGTTCGGTGATACTTGATCTCGTGTATGCCTCGCGGTACCCGCTGGTAGGACAGGTGAGGGAACTGGTAATTTCCGTGTAGCTGTCGACATGACCAGATGAGCAGGATGTGTTGAAAAGGATGAATGAGATCGATATGTGCGACGAGCGTAGGGCTGACACACAATGAGTTCTCTTGAACAACGTATAATGACTATCACCGCACCTTAAAATGCCCAACATAACTGTATTCCTCCGCGCATATGGTCTCGAGACTACTACCTGCGGAATAGAAAAGAGCCGGCAACTACCGAGCACATACAGCAAGCGTTGTTGGCTGTGCAACCCAGGGGTGCGTTGAACGCGGAGCCTGGGTGGACGTATGGAGCCTTGGGCCCCAAAAAACCGGCGTGGCATGGTACTATGGTGTCGGGATTGGTATGCTGTTGACTATCGAGTGGAGAGCGAGATTGCTCCTTCTTCCATGTGATCAGCGCAGCATGGCGCACAGTTGTCAGTGGACGAGTCCAAGAATCGTGAAACCCTGTTGACCGAGTGACAGATATCGAGAACTGCGGGGGCTAGCGATGATTGAAGGGCTGGCAAGTCATTGCCTCGGCTCCTGTGTGTTGGTCATGAAGCATGAAGCTGAGTGTGAAGCTGCAATTGTTAGGACTCGAGCAGCTGGGAGAAGGTAGGTTGTAGACTAGTCGCAGGCCTTGGACAAAGCTGTTCGGTCGCCGAGCTGTGGCGTTGGGTATCGTGGCTGAGTTTCGAGGTCTCCGAGGCGTGACCGCATCGGGGTTACGCTTAGACCATCTCCTCGTTCCCAGCCACAAATACGACGACTTTGTCTGCGACGTCGTCATACACACCCGCGGCCTGCTGCTACCTTGCTCGCTTGTCTGTCGACGTCAATGTGCCGGCCATCATACTCGACTTGTCGTATACGGTGAAATCGATTTTGCCCAACCGACTTTGCGGTTCGAATGGCTCGCGGCGAACAGGCTCGCATTCACGTTGTGAACCTGGACCGCCTGACACCCAAGACGGAGATGATACTTTGAAGCTACCGGGCGATACCCTCCTTGTTGTCGAGTGACCGACTGAGCTCTGAGAGGTCGGTCGTGCAGGCCGTCGCAACGCTCTCGCGGCAGTCCTTCAATAGCCAAAAGGCATACTGTCCAGGTTACCTGCTACAATTCGCCGTGCAAGACTTAGTGCGAGGGTGAACAAGGAGACACTCATCATTGTGCATATGGGAATAGGCGTAGGTATGTTCTTCCGTCTTATGCAACCCCTTTCTCTGGGATAGGGATGTGGTTCATGAGACATGCCTTGGGACATACCCTCACGACGCTGGTCGTTGGTAACGACATTGGATCATCGGACGTTGCATGAATACCCAACCACTGCTAGTGTTGGTATGTCTCCTGGTCTTGTACCTCTGGACGCACACTCTTGGGGCACTTCTCACCATTTGCTGTTGCATCTTGAGGCAGGCCTTTAATATCACACAGCACACAGTGAGTTCCGTTGCAATGTCGTTGGGAGAAGGCACGAGAGAAGACTCGCCTCAGGCTGATGCGCCCCGATGACGGCGGGCGTCGGGCGTGACGGCGTGACGGCGGGTCACGTCACGTCAGACCACTGTGGTTCGCTTCGCTCAGTGTCACCGTCGCGCACTGCAACGGAGACCATTCCCAGCCTGTACGCTCAGAGGACGAGGAGCGAGACTGGTGCGCCTGAAGCACAATCTTCTCGCAAGATCTGCTTATGCAACACTCGCGGAACTCCCCCGGCGTCCGCGTTCCACTGTGGTGGACTCGAGAACTCCGCGCACGGTGTCCATTCCCTGGTGCATTCCTCCATGATATATGACATACCCCGCCAGGCTGATCCTACTACATCGTGGAGTTTGTTGAAGACTCGAGGACGCTTGCACAAGAGGTTATTGGTGTCGAGAGAAGAACACCGGTGCAGGCGAACGTGGCGGCTTGCGCAATCCGTCCAGGCTGGGGAATTGAGTCTCTTCTGTCCTTCATCGTGCACTTCTCCCTGCCTAGCGGACCATGCATTCTCACCGTCGCGCAGTCTATGAGAGAGCAAGTTCATAGAGGAAGCCGAGTCGTCGGTCATCATGCGCGGAAGCAGAATGCGCCGTGGTTGTGGTAGCGCTACCGCTACCCGATCTCAAACTCTATCCATACATGTCTTCTCCCATTTACGCGATGTCTTTTTGATGAGCTATATAAAATATAGGGAGTCTGACTTCGAACTTTCCCGCCCTCATCCTTCCTCCCACTACCACCTTCAAGAAGTCTCGCCCTAGATGTTGGATCGTAAGGTAGCAGACATGCTAGGCCGTGAGACGACGATGGGCCCCGGCCATTATGCTCTTCGGCTGCCTAGTTACCGCTCTTCCCATGCCCGACGCTACCACCCGTATCCAGCTGTACGCCGCTACGACCGCAACGATGAGCTCTACAAGGTGCGGTTCTTGGCTACACTCTTAGGTACAATACCCGTTGACTCGGAGTCGGTCCGAATTATCTAAGGGCCGACTCATAGACTTCGACTACGAAGCAGCCGAACACGTCCTTCAGTCACCGCCGAGCCTACAGCTGGTAGACACAGCTTCATTGACTCAGACGGCAGGCCTTTCAATTCTGATACAATACTGTTCACAGCGGCCGATGCAAGGCGACGGCGGAAATGATGACGTGACGGCTTGCGCTCTAGATGGAGGTGCCTCTAAGTACATCCAGAAAGAAAAAGGTGGAGAGGTCATGGTTGCCGAGAGACAGGCTTGGAACGACATTGCACAATCATCTACGGCTACGCGGCCGTCTATCGGGATGACGCTGGTGAGCCTGACACTCTATTTGTTTAGTTAATCAGTTGCCGAGTAGTCCTCAGTTATACGCGCTGCTACTCGCCATCCAGTACATGCGCAACGGCCTCACAAAGCTCAAATTCAAGGACGGGTGGCTGAAGTAAACAGCTGGTTTTGCCGTCAACCTCACTGTTACTCCTAGATATTGATCCCTTGCTGTCCAAATGACCGCCATTCTGGTCCCCGTCTTGTATATTGTCAGCACCGGTATCCAAAAAACAACTGTCTGCTAGCTGTCGCGTCCTTGTGCTTGACACCCCGTTGCCTTTCTTGTATCGTCTCCTTGAAATGATTACTCCCCTTTTCACCCTACTCGATGCCAATCATTGGAGACCTTGTTGCGCATTCATCAGACTTTTACTATGGTGAGCAGATCATGGATTAACAATTGCACCGAATACCAGCCAGCCATTTCCAAGACAAGTACTATCACAGTATGCGCCGCTCTGGTTCAATCCATCTATTGCGACCACGGCAACAGACAACACACTGTCATCCAATAGTAGCATCTCTGATTGTGTATGTACAAGTGAACAAAAGTGCCAATGTTCGGGTCCACGCGTACAACACTTCATGTTTACATAGAGCATAAGGGACGATGTAAGGAACGACACACGACCTCACGTCGGCGCCACAGGGCTCTGCGCGACCGCAGGTACCTGTACCTGCTCTCCGACTGGTGCATCGCTCACAGGTGTCGACGCACCGGTTGTTGCACTTGCCTGTCCTTGTCCCTGTCCCTGTCCGTCCCCATCGTCTCCAAAGATGTCAAGGTACCCCGCCGTCCGCGCCCTATTTCCTGCCTTCTTGACGACGTACTCGCGCAAGCCCGCCTTCAGACTCGGCTGCTTGTCGACGAGCTCGCGGAGCTGGTCCTTTGGTAGCTGCAGAAGGGCGCCGAAGCTCGCGGGGGCGATCAGCTTTGCGCAGCGGATGAAGCCCTCCCACAGTGGCGGGTTTGTCCAGATCTTCTTGGTGATGAGGCGGGAGAGGAGTGTGGTAGAAACGAAGCTGACGAGAGACCTGTACGTCGTGACCGCTTGAATGACCTGGCAAAAATGTGATTAGCAGGCCCGTGCTGGTCATTCGCTGCGAGAACGACGTACGGTGCGGAGGAAGAGCGTGGGAAGGACAGGCTCGTCAACAATTTGATTCATAAAAGCACCCAACACCTCGGAACGGAAGACTTCGGTCATGGAGAAGCAAATATTGATAGCTACGAGAACAGACGCGTGGTCATTGAGATACTTGAGTGGACCCATCAATTAGGGCACGAACCTTCAATGGCACTTTTCAGGCCGATCTCTTTTTCCGACTGGTGCAGCAATACCATCAGCTCAGCAGGGCTGAGACGTTCACTCTGCTGCACACGCGGGAGATTGGACGACACAGTACCGAATGTCTGGGGCGGCGTCTGAACGACGGAGCTGAAGACTGACCGCACGAGATTCTTCATCTCAGGTGATCCGTTCAGTATTGATACGATGCGGGGGAGATGTCGTAAGATGTCAGTCTACAGCAGACAGTCCATCAGCCCATGGTATGCCAGCCAGGACAGAACGAACAGACCTTGTCCATTTCGCCGACAATTGGAACAAGGAACCGTGGGTCGAGATCGCGCTCGCTAACGAGTGACTTAACCAAGGTGACAAGCTGAGCACTTGGCCTGCCGGTCTCCGTGAAGATAGTGAGCACACGCAGAGCAAGCGACTCCGCGCCGGGAGGGAACGTCCTCAACAGGGTTAAGAGACGCCCGTGACTGGAACCGAGCGCGCGGATGAGAGGTGTGATCAGTTGCTGGATCGTCTCTTGCACCGTCTCCTCCATCCCACCATACGCAGCGAAGATCCTGAGCACTATGAGTACCGCGAATTCAAAGCTTGTATCTTCACTCACTCATCAAGGAACTCCGGGACCTTCGTAGAGAGCGCGAAGAGGAGCTCCAAGTGCTGGAGGATTTGAGCATTCTTTGCAGGCAGCTCCAGCTCCTCGGGTAGGTATGGTGTCTGTATGATGTCTTCGGGTGGAAGCTGACCGTCCTCGTCCTCTTCGTGTGCGCCGTTCATAGAGACGTCTTCGGACTTATCTTGTTTTGGCCGTGATTGTAGACGACGGAGTAACTGGAGCGCGAAGTCACGAATCATGCTGTCCATAGGCTGTACGTCGGGAATCCATCGCTTGACAGTGTTGATAGCGGCGCCACGGGTGACCTTGTCTGTTTTGGTTATATCAGTCAAGAGTGAACTGCGATGGACGGAAGAACCTTTCCTACCTGGATGAGTAGTAAGCTCGAGGAGAATGGTCATCGCCTCTGCTCGTAAAGACGGTCGTTGAGTCACAAACTCGCGCAGCGCCGCAAAGCCCATCTGCCGCCTGGAAGCTATTGTGAGACACTGTCACCGGACCAGCACACAGACGACTCACCGGTCTGCCTCTGTACATGACTCACGCAGAAGGTGCAGTACGTCAGGAGGTACATGAGGAAGATCAAGCAGGAAGCGTGAAAATGTCCGATCCTTGCCGTCCAAATGCGTTTGATGTGCAGCAACAATTTGGTTCAGCCAGGTCTCGTAGTTTGGAGGCTGTTGACGTCTTAGCTGGCGTCACTCTTTACGAAGTATTGTATACGCACCCAGTTACGATCTCGACCTTCCTGTATCCGATCGTTGTACCACTCTTCATTCATCCATGTTGTCGCCAGTCGCAACCTGCAGCACGATCAATCCGCGCAGCAACTATGGAGGTACCTTATACTCACCGCCCAGGGAAGTCAGCCATGATATAGTCGCAGAGAGTCTGTCGCAATCGATCTTGGTGCGCATAGAACTCCGACACTACATCCATTCCGTCGTCCACCTTCTCCGGCGTCGCACCCGGGAGGGGCGCAGGGTCCGTCACCCGCGTGACCAGCCGCACGATGAGCAACATCCACATGTCCGTGCCCTCCGCCGCGACATCGATATCCATTGGCGCGAGGTCCTTTGCACCCTCCGATATTCGCCCAAGTGCACTCTTCACGACCGCATTCCGCTCCTCCTCGGAGAACTCGTGCGGAGGCGGGAGCCGGAACTCGGCGGGAACGAGATCTTCTGCGAGGTCCATCTCGCGGTCAAGCGCAGCCTCTTCCGGTGAGGCAGCCTCTTGCTCGCCGCCAGAGAGCTACCATTCCATCAATAACCTTGCTTCACGCGAGAAGCAGGAACATCACTCCCATACCTCGAGATTGAGCCTGTCAGGCTCGTACTCCAACTCCTCCTCGTCGATGTCCATCTTGAGAGGATCAACAGGTTCTTGCTTTACAGGCGTCACGGTGGGCGCGGGCTCAGGCGAAGGTACAGGCGGCGTCGGAGATCTCCGCCTTGGTGGCTCAGACCTGCGATCATCCACAGGACCCGGTGCATCTGGAGGAGCTTGCGCAGATGCGACCGCGACATTCGCCGCAGTTGTTGTTGCGCTCTGCGTCCTCTTGTGCCGGTACGCCTGAACGAGCCCGATGAGCGTCGCCTCGGAGAACGCTTGGATGTTAGCGACGATGAGGTCCGTGACGAGTGCCGCTGGGAGGCTCGTGAAGTCAAAGCCCACCGTTGCAGATGCAGCAGCAGTATCGTGCTCGAGTTTAGGGCGCTTCGCGTCGGGCGCATCCTGTGCAGGGGCGGTGGGCGGAGAGCGCTTGCGTGATGCCTCAGCAGCAGCCGCTGCTTTGCGCTGCTTCTCAGCGATGGCAGCCTGCTCCATGCGAGTGGCTTGGGTAGCAAGAGCAGTATGGATCTGAGACTGAAGGGGCTGTCCTTGAGGTGTGCTATGAACAATGTGAGAGTTGATATCCTCGTAGGAGACTAGTTCGCCTTACCGAGAAATATGAATCAACAAGATTCGTATCGTCTTCTCGACACTTTTGATACTGAAGGCAGGCTGGCCTTCGAGTTTGCTGGGTGTCCATTGCGCAAGTGTGGAGACGAGGACTTCTGTGAGCGCCGGACGTGCCTTTACTAGGGAGGCCCAACTGTTGACGACCGCCACAATAATGTCGGGATCACTACACACGACGGAACGAAGGGATATCTGAGCACGCTAGACCAATGATGCGAGGAGGGACTCACTTGCTAGTGTAGAGAATCGTGAAGACTCCCTTCATGAGCTCCACCCCTTCGGCCTCCAGCGCGGCCACCGACATGAAAGGATGGTCAGAGGGTAGCATCGACAGATTGGGGTCATTCTGTTTCTGTAACTGCTCATGCGCATAAGAGGAAGCAAATAATGTATACGCCCAATGGGAACGCACCCTAGGATCACTAATCCCGCGTGTCTGTACAAGTATTGCCCTCTGCATAAACTTGATGGCCGCGAACTTGAGCCCATGAGTAGCAGTTGGTGACCACACGAACTCGAGAATGCGAGTCTTCGCCTGGGATAGCGTTTGCCATAGGTCTCGTGCATTTCGGTTCGTGCATCTTGGTACATTCAGAGGTCATATATGAAGAAAGGGTGGTCTATGCTTACAGCATTCTGAACAACAGCGGGTAGACAGTCGCGAAGCATTGCACGCATACTTTCACTGTTTGTGGATTCGAGTCGTGGAGTAAGGAGGCGAGTGTCTCGACCGACTGGGACGCAACTAAAGACAAGGCGATTGCATTAAGAACGACTCTAGCCCCACAAGAGCTCAACACGCACGCTGAGTGCGCGCGTCGATGGACAGACTCGAGCGGCATATCGCAAAGTGTAGCAGGTCAATAACCCATCTCTTCAGCAGCGAGTCTCCCGCGCCGGACACGGTCTTGATGAGGGTGGTACATAGGATAGGTATGGGGCCGGGGTGTGCCTCGAGCGACTCACGCAGGGTTGTGAGAAGGTCGGCCTGCTCCTTAGAGTCAGCTGCGACTGCAAGGGCGGCACTGAGAGTCTGGAGAGGGTCTGCGGGGTTGCCAGCCATCCTGTGTTGTGTTGTGCAGCTGCCGGTGCTCGCTCCCCCGCGTGCATCCGCTCTGCGCAGGTTCGGTGCTCGCTCTGCTCTGCGCGTCACCCGCCCAGCGCCTGGTGGCGAGGCGACGCCCGCACCGGCGGAGTTTCAATCACTCCCCTCTCCTGCGACCGCGATGGTAAGCCTGCCCGCGCCCCCGTCCCCGCCGCCGTGCTGAGCCTTCCCCAGTCTGCGCAGCAATCACCGAGTATACAAACCCTCCTCGAGGCCGAGAAAGAGGCCTCAAAGACCGTCCAGCAGGCGCGCCAATGTCAGTGCACGCGCCTCCTCTGCCCCTCCGGTGGCTGATCGTAACCTGCAACAGACCGTGTCCAGAAGCTCAAGGATGCCCGCGCACAGGCTGCAAAGGAGATAGAGGACTACAAGCGTCAGAAGGAGGACGAGTTCAAGGCCTTCGAGGCGTCGGTACGCCGTATAACCGTCTCCTGAGTCATTCATTCCTCAACCGTGTGCCGTACGTCATCACGCAGCATGCCGGCAGCACGCAGACCGCACAAGCGGCGATCGACCAAGAAACGAAGATCAGGCTGCAGGAGATCACGGATGCATACAACAAGAACAAGGACCAGGTCGTCAAGAAGCTCCTCGACCGCGTCGTGCTGGTCAAACCCGAGCTACATCGCAATCTCAAGAAAGTACAGGCGTGATGCGCGCTCTCCCTTGTGTCTACTATATCACAAGCATTACAGCACGACGTTTGAATGCACTTTGGTATATACCCGTACGCTCCTGTCTGACGCGGAGACCAAACTGGGCTCGACCGGACATGATACATTGATAGGTAGTTCAAGTTGGTCGCAATGGTCCCAGTGCAGCACACACCAATGCAAATGCGTATGCATGCCATATCTTAAGCTGCACCCGCAGCAGCTGATGGCGTTGCGCGGACACTTCGCGGCCGGGGCGTGCATGGCTAGGAGATTTCCGTACAATCGCTGATATTATACTCAAGGAACACCTGTTTACCGTACTGACATCGTTATACAAAATGCTAATCACAGTACAAAGTTCGACAACGTGGAATGATCAGTAAGGAGCTCCGAGTACGGGTTGGGCAACAGCTTGTTGTTGCTGTGTCTGTCTTATAGGCACGGCGAAGGTAAAGTCTGCGTGCCCATGCCTTTTGAGGGTAATGTACGATCCCTCGAGCACGCTCCACTTCTCTTCTCCAGGAGGGATCTGCGCGCCCCGCACACCAAACGCATTCTCCCATGAACCGAGTTGTCCTCCCATCATAAACCCGCCTAGCGCAGTGGCCCCGCTGGACCAAAGAGAGAAGCCTGAAGGGAGGTTGACAGGAGTGCGCCCACGGGTGTCGTAGAAATCGAGGCAAAATTGCCTATATGTGGCCATGCCTCCGTTCCACATACGAATGATGAGGTCGGATCCGGGGATCGAGACGGTGTAAACATCCCTATCGCCAGGCCGCGGCTTGACCTGCGCGACGGCTGCCATGAGTACCCAAGAATGAAAACCGAGAGTGGCACCGTCTTGCTCACCCCCATAACGTTGACACCTGGCCCCTGTATCACTTGGTCAACAGCAGTGTTGTACGCTTGAATGTACTGGTGTATATTGTCATCGGTGACCTTGTCGCCGAATGTGTTCTTCAACGACGCTTTGAATTCTTCCTCAGTTTGAGGTTTCCACCCTGGAACACGATCCAGAAGATACGCATCACCCTTGTTGAGATAACGAGGGCGCTGTTGAGACTGTCGCGAGACAGAGCCTTGTTCGTGTTCGGGTCGGGCTGTGGCCCGAGTCGAGTGGGCGGGAGATGAGGTGGAAGGGACAGGCTGATATCGTCGCGTCAGTACAAGAAGCAATAGTAATCAGGCTACTCACATGGGACATCGTGGACAAGGATATGTACGCGGCTGGAGCAAGTTGTGATCAAGTTCAACTGGTAGTGGGCCTACAACCCCTGAATTGGTGATTTACTTGCATTGACGTTACGGGGCTATTGCACCCCAGCCCATTCCCACCATGGGTGAGGGCAAGAGTCTGCCGTATCATATACACTCATAACTCCAGCTTCAGCCGCATGGGCTGTTTCACCCCCCCGGGATAGCTTGGGTGGCGGGGCAATCATGGCGCCGGGTGGGCCTAGCATGGCGTTCCATTCTACTTGCCATTACACCACTTCATAGAATGAGCACCACACCACTCCTCACATCAAAATCAATGGGCGCGCGCGGTAGTTCGACAATCTGCGCTTTAGCACGCAACGGCAGGTCTTCCGTCACGCTTGCTGGACTCGATTGAGGTGGTCAACTGCGTGGTGCACTGGTGCGTCTGAAAGCAATTCGCCCGAGTTGTAGTCTGATGTTCATCATGCATGCGCACCGTACATTATGTAACGGCACGCAAAGGGCATTGCTCGAACGTTAACGAGAATATTCAGGTAAGGCTACAGGAGACTACATATTGCATATATATAACCTATGCAAGGATCAAGTCGTCAAGAAACTACGCCCTCATGACTGGAGCCACCACCCTAGATAACTGCCCTCACTTGTAATCCATTAGCTACCGTATCATCGCACCTCACATTATAGAGCGAACCGAATGCAAAACACTTGTGTACACAGGACGTCGTCCACGCTGACTCATCACGACTGAATGATTCCATCACGACTTCCCTAGCCAGTCTAGGCCTATGGGCATCATAGGGCTAGACGCGACAGGCCGCAGCGGTTGCATCGGTGAGTTGAGCAATGTCGTCACCGACCTGCGCTCGTCCTGCGGCGTCGACGTTCCCTGCGGCGATAAAGAGAGCGCGGTCGAAAACGCATCGGCCGGCGGCGGGAACGTATCGAGGAGCCCACTTGCCTTCAATGACGGCAGATTCGGGGCGCCATCCCGTGTGCGTCCCAAAGGCGCCTGAACAGGAAGCTCTGCACCCGGGGCATAGGGTCGCACACGCCCAACCTTGTGGTGCTGCTCGTACCGGTGGTCCACTCCCGTATCTCCGTGATGCTGTTGCTGGGGCTGTTGGACGATGTCGAGCCCGCCTTGCCTCCCTGGACCCACAAGTCCGTTGTTTTTGACCATTGTGGGCGAAATTCCCGCGACTTGTGGCGGACTCGCATTCGGGGAGGCATTGGCCTGGGCCCGGCCACGCTCCTGAGCCTGCCGCCACTGGTCCGCGACGACGAGCACCCTGAAACCCCACACCTTTTCAAAATCGCTGTCCCATATGCGGATCTTCGGGTCATCGGGATGATATCTGCTGTATGACTACATGTATGCGGCATCAGTACATTGCCTGCACCGATCGCATCTTGAGATTGCCTACCCAGATGACGCAGGCCGCTGGAGGTGAGGCAAACGATCAGGAACTCCGACGCGAATAGTGCGCAGACCACGTACAGAGAATGGTATTCTTGGCCCGAGTGCCGGTAGCGTTGAATATGGTGCCCAGTTGGTCCCGCACCCACTGGATTGGCTCGCCCAGCCGCCCTTCGCCCTGTCGGAGAGATTCGTCATTGGCTATGCGCGTTATGCGTGGTGGGACGTACTTCGAGCAGCGCCAGATAGCAGCACGGGTACAACGCGTGCATGAAACAGAAGCACCAAGCACCAGTGTTCGAGCTGGTCTCGAACATGTCGACTTGCTTCTGAACGTTCTCATCTGAGAACTGGAGATGTTGCGGCAGAGACGCTCGCCAGTTCTGGGTCGTAATCAGTCGGTGCATCTTTTAGGGTACTGTCAAACTGAGGACACTTACATCCAACATTTGTCTGCATTCGCGGAGGGCATTTTGCCGCAGGGGACCTTCATTCTGCACTAAGGGCAGGCAACTTGATGTGAGTATCGTCATACTGACTAATGTGAAGAACAAATACCGATAACATTCTGCACTGTTTGATAGATCGACAAAATGCGCAAAACGTGGCCAAACTGGGAGGCATATCGCGTGGTCGGGGCACGTGCGTGCAGATACTCAACGGCTGCATAGACGATGTAAGTTATGGGCGATCTCGGCGGCTGCAAACAATACTCACTAGCGGAACTCCAGTGCGCGGCCAAGTCAAAAGTCGTTTCGTCGATGGGCAACCGAATCTTCTTGGTCATTTCTAGGCTCCGTGGGCGCATCGGCTTGTAGATGTATATCCCGCTGATCCAGCTCATGCACTGTATCAGCCAGAAGCACCGGCGCGTGCACTCGC
This sequence comes from Fomitopsis palustris, assembly GCA_029783445.1. NCBI lineage: Eukaryota > Fungi > Basidiomycota > Agaricomycetes > Polyporales > Fomitopsidaceae > Fomitopsis > Fomitopsis palustris. The sequence goes on from JARAOQ010000040.1 coordinate 81,390, forward strand.
GCTCGATGCAGAAATCCAGACCATCCGTCCGGCCCTGCACCTGGTCATCCGGCTTCTCCACGGCCAAGCTCTCCTCCAGGACCTTGAGCGCCAGATCTGCAAAGCGCGCGAAGATCGCAGAAAGGCAGACGTCAGAAGCACAGAAGCAACGCGGTGCGGTGAGAAAGGAACAAACGACCATCTGCTCCCGGCGGCCTCGCCGGGCGCTGTAGGGTCGCGGCAGACGCGAGCGGGCGGACGCATATACGCACCGAAGTATTTGTTGTGCTTCGTCCACGAATGGCTCGCCGCAATCTCATGCATCTCCATCAGGCAAAGCGCCTGCGCCGTCTCGAGCGTCGGCTCGCTCAGGAGGCGCCCCGCGTTGTCGAACATGATCTTCACGGCGTCTTGGTAGAACGGCACGCCCGCGACGCGCGCGATGCTCGCCTGCGCGGATATCGACTTTGAGAGCGGCGCCGCTACCGCGCAGATCGCGAGCACGAGATACTCCGGCACGCGGCTGTGGTTCAGTGCCGCGGAGAAGGACGGCTTGTGCAGAATGAGCCGGTGTGGGTTGCAGTGCGCGAAGAAGACTGGATGGGAAGGAGCATACGCCCGTTAGCAACGAGATCCGGCCGTGCGACGGTTCACATGTGGGTACGCACGGTTGACTAATTCATGTGTCGTGTCAGGATCGAGAAGCTTTGATTGTGGCTCGCGCGGCTGCGGTAGCGTGGGCGAGTGCTGGGTGCTCGACGCGAGCGTACTCGGGGGGCTGCGGCTTGACGTGCCCGACCGGTTTCGTTTCGGTGAGGTGCTGTGTTCCTTCGTTGGTGGTCTTGGTAGTGGAGGGGAGAGTTCGACGCCCTGTGACCCGAGGTCGTCCACCACGGCCTCCTATGTCAGAGGGGGGATATGAGCATAGCAATCGAAAGAAAGCTGAGTGATATGTACCGCAGGCGATCGGGGAAGACGTTCTCCGTGAGCAGCATTTCGTGGGGCAGGTACTGGTCGACCGGACGAATCGGTGTATGTGCACTTCTTGGAAGCAAAATAACTGCATCACGCTGAATGCAAGGCCCCGCGGTAGCACTCCGTCAAAACTTACCAGTTACTGCACGGTGCTACAAGGTATCCCATCAGCTTGGGAGGTTCTTTTGCGTTGATATGAAGGCAACTGACCGGTACCGTCACATCTCCGCTTGCTCTTGTGACAAGCATCGCAAGCCTGTAAGCTTCGGTGAGTAACACGGCTGCTATGAGCGCACAGACAAGGCTGTAGGGCGGCCGTTCGCCGAGCCAAATTACATTGACGCCACGGGACGAATCCGTTATGCCTCGCAGCAGCAGACAGATATGATCTACCCGTTGTTTCCTTTTGTGGTGTTTGGCTCATCGGACGGTCGTATCACATCGACTGGTAGGGCGGCACATGGCAGGGACGGCCGCGCACCTTACTGAGCCGCTTCCGCTTGCCTCCCTTCACAAAGGCGACAGAGTTCTGCGTTTGTGCGGGCGAACGGGGTGATGGCGACTGTGGGCCGGTTGGGCTTGCGGGGCTGTTTACATCGAGAGGCACGAGTGAGATTTGGCCGCCATGTGCGTGGGGGTCCATGGCAGGTTGTCACTGTAGTTGCCGTGGCTGCTCCTGGTGGCGTCGGGTCAGAACAAAGAGAGGGGTGCAAGGGAGGGGCAGCAGAGGATATAGACGTCGCCGGGAGGGCGGGGAGAGCGAGGGTAGGGAAACTTCGTCAGTGCCGGCGGTACGCAAGTGAAGAGGGATGAGCCGCGGCCGTGGTGGTTCCAGGGCAAGTCCGGGGAAGGAGACGCTGCCATCGGCGAGCGTTACATACATACAGGGGGATCTGGGATGGCGAAACGGATCTGCCGTGGCCACAAAAGGAGATGGAAGGACAAACCTAACTGTCATCCTACTCTCACGGACGCCCTCGCCGTGCGAGCTAGAGGAAGAGAGGCGGTGTGTGTTGGCTTCTTGCGGGCGGAAGGCTGGCGGCAGACAGGGGGACGCAGTGGGCCGCGATGGGGGACGAGGGCGAGTCGGTCGCGGACGGTGCTCGTTGCGGTCGCTGTTGCCAGCCGGAGCTGTGGGTGGGCGCGATGGCCGGCAGCGCGAGCCGCCGCCGCGGCAGCCAACCGCCGGCAGAACAGGGTACCGCCGGCACGAGCCACCGTCCTCGGCCCACCGATCGTCTGTCTCCGGATCACCTCCGCAGCGTCCCCGGCCGCTCCCCGTCCGCAACGGCCCGCTGCCCTCGCTCACGATGGCCGTCCCGTTCCCCATCCTGCTCCCCAGACGCGCACACTGCCTCTCCCTCGGTCCCGCCAGTCGTCGCCTGTACGGCATACTCCCGTCTGCTGACCCTCCCCCTGCGCGTCCACGCAGCGCAGAAGCCGCGAAGCGACCTAACTTATCTCACCGTGGCCGCCAACCTCGCTCCATCAGGCTAGACTGCACCTTCTCATGCCGCATTATCACAACGTGAACAGATTGCGATCCGTTCATTTAGCTAGGAACATGTCCAATATCAACCACTGCGATATCATGCAGTGCAACGGCGCGTCACGCGATCATCGCGTCAGGCAATCATGTCTCGAGTGTCATTAGTTGCTACAGTGCGGACAATACACAGCGAGCAGCAAAGCATGGTTTTATAACGGCCGATAGCTTAGTCGAAGAGACCGAAGCCCATGTCATCGTCGGATTCCTCCTGCACCAACAGTCAGCAGATATCACGTAGAGGCAGGCCGTACGAACCTTCTCTTCCTCCTTCTTCTCCTCCTTGGCCTCCTCGGCGGCGGCGGCACCACCACCGCTAGCGGCAGCCGCACCACCAGAGGAAGCGACTGCACCACCAGAGGGAACCTGATACACAGTCAATTGAGACATGACGGATAGAATGAGCCAGGGGACATACCGAAGCAAGCTTCGATGAGCCCGCGGCGATCAGCTGCAGACGATTACATCCTATTCAGCGGAAAGGGATGCTGAGCGTCAGGGCACCACGCACCTCGTTGATGTCCTTGCCCTCAAGCTCAGAAATGAGCTTGTCAAGGCGCTCGTCATCGGCCTCGATGCCGACAGCACCGAGGACCTTCTTAACATCAGCGGCAGACGGGGACGCGTTCCCGCCGATCTGGAGGAGGAGGTATGCAGCAACGTGACGCATCTACACGCATGTCCGCGTTCAGCACGCGGTCCATACGTCTGCGCAGGAGCCACACATACTTTGGTAGTTTATTGGGGGTGCGGTAGCCACAAATCACTGCATATTCACCCAAGCTTAGCGGGTCTCTGAACACTGGGGGCATGCGCACTCACGTTTAATCCTCTAGGGAAGACCTGTGGATTCTATCCGACGATGTTGGGTGGAAGCGAAGCCCGCCGCCCGACTGTCCGGGTGAGCCGCCGTGGGTGGCTGAGAACTGTATAGCTGTGTTCCCACGCTTTTGCAGCCACCGCCCGTTTGAGACTCCGTCGCGCAAGGCTTACCATACCGCCCCCGCCGCAAGACCCGTACACGACAAACGCAAGATGGTGAGTGCTGCCAGTCTGCCCCGCTGCTCTCGGTGGCGAAGGGCAGGTCTCTAGAAGGAGAGATATTGAACGTCACTTGTCTTGTAGGCTGATTCCGGCGTTACCGACCCCGCTGTTGCAGCTGAGCTCAAGAAGAAGAGGACGTTCCGCACGTTCTCGTACCGCGGGGTTGAGCTGGACAAGCTCTTGGATCTTGGAAATGAGGAGGTGCGCTCCAAATTCTCATTCACGTATAGCAGTACACTGATTTCGCCCTCGCAGCTCGTTGAGGTACGATAGCGCATGGGAGCGCATTCCGCCCGTCTCACACCACTCCGCAGCTCGTACACGCCCGTGCCCGCCGTCGGTTCCAGCGCGGCCTGAAGCGCAAGCCCATGGGTCTCATCAAGAAACTCCGCAAGGCGAAGAAGGAGGCGCCCCCGAATGAGAAGCCCGCGGTCGTCAAGACCCACCTCCGTGACATGATCATCGTCCCCGAGATGATTGGCAGCGTCGTCGGCATCTACAACGGCAAGGTGCGTTGTGTTGCAGGATAGCCAACCGGCGGGATGGGTACTGACGTCGGTGCAGGTCTTTAACTCGGTGGAGATCAAGCCGGAGATGACTGGCCACTACCTTGCCGAATTCTCATGCTCATACCGGCCCGTCAAGCACGGTCGTCCTGGTGTATGTCCCATTCCCTCCTCTCCTACATTCCGTATGTGTCTGACCTTTGGATCGTGCAGATCGGTGCGACGCACTGTGAGTACACTCACCACTCAATTCTAGTCTATAGCCTAATCACTTCTGCTGCCGCGTTCCTCAGCATCTCGTTTGTAAGTGTCCCTGGCCCTTCCCCGCGTTACACGCATCTCTGACCGCTTGTGTTCACAGCATTCCTCTCAAGTAAATTGGGTGGAGGGTCGTTCTCGATGTCTTATGTCTGCTTTCCTATCATGTGCTATACGAACAAAAGCATTCCGTATCATGCACCCATATGCTATGCATGCACCACGTATCCAGCATATCAGGGCGAGATCTCATTGTTCTCTGGTATCATACCTGAGAGCCGGTCCCGTCTATGTTGTCGGGAGTCTTTGCATTGGTATGTTGCATTGACCGTTCTATGCTTTACGAAGTTCGGTGGGATATTCTATGGCACGTACTGTGTGCTGTGTACCTTGAGCGTGCAGTCGGATCTCATGGGCTATAAAGCAAAGTGAAGTTGTGTCGGCGGAGAAAACTTTCGGAAAGTGTTTGACGTTCTCGAGGGCCTGATGTAGTAGACCCACAGCTGAGATGGCGTGAGACGAGGTCGTCTATTCGCCACAGCTCTTTTTTCGGTGGAGCATTTCGCCACAGCTTCATGCTCATGTTGCACGCTATACGTTTGCGTATTGCACTGAACATTTGTGTACTTCTCTCATGCTGGTGACTAGCGATCGAAGAAAACCACTATTACAAGTGTTATTCGTTCAATGAGCCTCAACCGTAATCAGTATCGTTCTAGTACTTAGCTCTGCACCAGTGACGATGCGCAAGGATTGGCCTATTTGTAGTTGGTTGCTTCGAGGTCAAGTTTCGCCATACAGGATGCCGAGTATGGACCGAAACCCGGGCTCGACCCGGGGATGTGGAACACCAGCGGCTCTACCCTTACTAGCCACTCCGATGCAAGTTGAGGTCAGCCGTACGTTTACCGGCCTAGCGGATTGCTACTCTCACTCGTTCAGCTTGACCCTTGTTTTCCGTGCTCTTGAGATACTGCAGACTACGACACACTCAGGGTCACCGGGGTCTGGGGTTGTGGTACTGGTCGTCCGCAGCTTCTGTCCGGTCAAGAGCTTTGTCTCCGAGTTTTTTGCCCCTGCCAGTGAAGTAGCTGCCCCTGTCGTTGAAAACCTTTCGGACGGGGACATCGCTGAATGCGGCTGCGAAGCCGCGGAAACGTGGATCGCCTGGAGGCAGACTCCAAGAGTCTTAGCAACGGCGGATAGGCACGTCCACTTCAACACAAGCAATTCCGTTCAGTCATGCTTCCCTTCACTACAGTATGTCGCAATGAGGTTCAAGCCTGAGCCTACATGTGAAGACCACGCCCTCGTTCCGAAGTCGGTCCGGGACGCCTTTATTGGACCTAAATGTACAGCGCGATCAAAATGCAGAGAGTCCGAAGGTGTCAGACCAGTTGAAGGGCACATGGCACATACCGAGCGCGTTTCCGACAGGACAACGGGCCCGGCCGTCGCATGTAGAGGGACGCACGGAGGTGTGTGCGTTCCACCGACTTCCGACTAGTCGACGAATCACCACGAAGTGACTTGTGGACCGAGGCAGATCTGCAATGGTGATACCGCAGTCTAAGTGGTCTTCTGGGAGTGTAGGACTCGCTTGCGTGGATCTCTGCAGCTTGCGTCAAACTGGCTGCTATTCAACATATTTGAGCAGACGGGCCCTCATCGCCGCTCATAAGCACACGAAATCCGAGTGCCAGACAAGGCTGGTGCGATTCTTGGACAGTGAATGGCATTGTGGAAGCGCGCTGTCGTGACCGTCTCTGGTGCTTTACCAGGGATTCGACCTGAGCTTGGCTCCTGATCAAGGCAAAGACCGCAGGGTTTATGTAGCAGGCTGTGCGGCTCTGGCGCCTAATGTTAATGGTTTTGATGAACAGACTGGCTCGGGCCCGGTGTCTGACAGGACTGCAATGCCTAGGTCCACGATGCTTAGCTCAGCTTCCTGTGTACCAGGTCCGACGCCGGTATTACCCTGGGCGGGCCCGGACGAACTCGAAGGCGGGGCCACAGCACTTAGGCAGCGCAAATGCAATCACACAAATAATGACCCACAATTACACTGGCGTTACTGGTGGCTAGAATGTGCTCACGCCGTCCACTAGTATCTTCCTATAGAGATTAAGTTATTTTGTGCCTCCCGTCATGCATTCAGACTGACACAGCCTCTACAAGGCTTTATACTTCGGATTGTGGCAACGCTGGAACATCCAGTGCGCAAAGGCTCAATAGAGTCGCTGGCACTGCCAACGAATGTCCCGGCTAACACCCAAGCTCTCACTGTACGGCGTGATTCTCAACATGTTTCCGGGTGCATCGTAGCTCCTTCGCGCTCGTGTTTGCTATGCCGTTGCATATGCTAACATCTTGATGCCGACGTGTACTGTTCGCACCCTTGAGCAGGCGGATATGTGGGGTACGTCCGTCAACGTGCCGGCCAGGATTCAAGGTCTATTCAGAGCGGGTAGTCAGCTTCACGGCAACACCAAAAATCAGTAACAACCCCGTTTTGCAATCTTCCAGTGTCTCACCGGCAGGTTGTACTCCCATCACTGCACTGGCATGCACGGTGACGCGAAGCCATTGTTTTGTCATCTCTTGACTGACTTAGCTCGTAGGAACTGCCAGCGGTGGCTCTATGGCGTGACATATACCCATCGCATTGAGCCTCGTGGTCAACAACGAAAACATTGGCAGTCTCTTCGCGTTCAGGAGCGTGCGATCCCTGAGCCACAACAATAGTAGGCATGGAAGCGTATCACGGACTTCTCTCATGCGAGCGAATACGGGCATACTGCAGCTGCAGTGCTGTGGACGTGCACAGCGTCCCGGCCTTGACATAGTACACCAATTGAGCTGAGCTCGCCCCCAACCCTCATCTTCAGATTAAGAAGAGAGTAAGATGAGCCTCTTTTCCATCTCGTGTCATCTCTGCCTATACACAGGCTATGTATGAGCTCTCATGTCTCGAAGTGAACAAAGTCCGGTTCCAGTGATACAGCCTGCACTAACCAGGAACTCACTCGTGTTCTGCAGACCATCGCTCGTAACAGGCGCAGAAAGCCAATCCCTTTATGACGGGCAAATGAAGGCGAACAGGTGTTGCTGCGCTTCCAATCTGGCAAGTCCCTCGGACATCCAGCGCGGCTGTCAACCAATTCACGGCCTGTAGTCTGGCCACCCAGATTCTTTGCGACCGCACGCCTAAAACAATACCAACGGCAACTCTGCGTGCATCGCGACAATCGACACGGAGACCTGTGTCCAATGACAGTCAGGTGCCGGGGAAGGGGGGCTATTCACATTCTCCCGTTCGCCATATATATGTCGAGCTGACCCTAGTAATTGGGCCAACGACAAAATGCCCTCCTTCTCGGCTGCCGAGGCCTACCTTGTCGCACTCTGCATCGAGAGTATTGTGTATGGCATACATGGGGTGACGTTCATTTCATGTATACGCATCTGGCTCCGCCACTCCAAGAGGCCCTCGCTGCCCGGGTCTACCAGTTGGCCTTGGCTGCCAATCGCTACCACCCTCTTGGTACTCGGAACTCTACATCTTGCCCTCACATGCTACGACAATATCTGGGCATTCATCCTGTATCAGGGAGACGACGGCCCCGAAGGAGTCTTCGAAGTACTCTCCAATTGGATATCCGGGACTCAGGTGAGTGGCATGGTTTCACGGTTCCCTTTTGATAGGTACTCAACATTTATCTGAAGTTCGTATGTACACACCTCGTCACTGCAATCTCCGACGCCGCACTGGTGATCAGATCTCCACGATACCATCGATTGACTTGCACTGACATGCCGTTTACTTGACATGCAAGGTCTATCGCTGCTGGCTCGTTTTTGCGTATTCGAGATGGAGGCCTTTTGCTATCGTGATACCAATTTTTCTGTGGCTTGCGGCCACGTCATGCGGTGCAATCAACATAGCCCAGTTGTTGACTCATCATATAAGAACCACAGTGCCGAGGATGATCTATAGCAGACCTTATATGCTGGCATATATCTCGTCTACCTTAGCTCAGAATATTATCACAACTGGTGAGTAACTCATGTGTCTTGGCATGGCGGCGGTGTTTGACGGTCTCCATTCACTAGCCATGACCGTGTGGCGCCTGTGGTGCATTCATACGCAAACTAGGCCTATCCTGCCATTGTCACGTGGAACGCGAGGCCGGCTCAGCTTCACATTCGTGAATGTCGTTCTCATCGAATCTGCCCTCGCATACTCGGCCACTGTATTTCTCCTGGCCATCGCGGCGTTTTATGGATCCAACTTATACTATTGTATTGTTGATATATTAGGTGTCAGTCTCTCGTTGAGCGAATGCACCGCTCACTTTTCGCTGTAGAACATGCAGGTGGCGGGTGTGTGCTTTGATCTTGTCCTCGCACGCCTATGGAGCGGTAGAGCAACTGAACAAACTCAGTCTCTTGTCCTTGGATCACGGATGGAACTGCAGTCTCATCAGCATCTTCACTTGCCACGATGGCAGTACACGCCTGGACCCTCGAACATTCGTTTTAGCTCTTTGCACTTCGGAAGTGGAAGTCGACAACACTCGACTAGGGTTACAGGGTACAGCGACCTGAATGGCGCAGCGCACTGGCAGCGCGACTGTGAGCACTCATGCTTGTCAAATGCCCCTGGTCTGTGACCAGCGGGTACGTCGTCGATCTTCTTCAGCATTTGCCATGTCAATGGGAACATGTTGCTTTTGAACAGGATTTTTTCTGCCCACATCTATAGGCGTGTTATCTTTCTTGTTTCCACGGGGCGAAAAGTATCGTCTTTCGCCCAGTCATTACCCTACAAGGCGAACGTCCTTTTCACGGGCCTGGCGCTCACGTTGGCTCGATACCGAGTAGCAGTGATCAGAGATCGGTGCTACATTCAAGCCTTTTGTGTAGATGAATTCGTGTTTGTTGGCCCTGAACCAGTCGAGTTATCGAGTGCTTGATTGGCATTGCCGTAGCACTTCGTTATTATCATTATCCCTCTGCATTCACCTCGAATGATTTACTGAATGTGATGGTACCCCAGGGCCAGGTGTCCGAGATCAGGCCTTGCTCTACCAGATGAAGGCTGATAGTATTTAGGATCCCGGGACTCTACTACTTGACACTCCGCACCTATTCCCGAAGTCAGTCAGACTCGCGGAGCACTCCCTATTCCACGACGCGGACACTATGACACACCTTTAAGCTGCGCTTAGTCTCGCCTGTTCGCGAAGGTAATCGCGCGATTGGCACTATTGACAGGGATGCTAGTAGAACTTGAATGCCGCCGCAAGGATGGGGCAACTCAGAGGCGACAGTGACGTTCAATTGGCCGAGTTGTTGAGTTCAGATCCTATTAACCCTACCAATGGCTGTTACCAGATGGAGCTCAACACAGAGCGCTGCTGGCAGAGTCTAAGGTAGGGACAATAGCGGCTATAACATCAGAGGCTAGAGACTGTAAGATATAAGTACAATCACATGAGACGCAATTGGGCCATGAGAGCTAGTCGCGTAACCCTACGTAAACAAGATAAATGGAGAACAAAAGATGGTGGAGTGGAAGTATATCAGTGCTTGCCTCTCTTCGCTTCTCAACGTGACAGGAAGTCACTTTTCCACAGCGTTACGGGCAATATTCAACTTGCCTTTCACGACGTGGTCGCGAACGTACTGGAGAACTAGGAAGACGGCGTAGAGCTAGTTCCCACTCAGCATGAGGAGTCGTGTGTCACAAACCGAAACTCACCTTCGACAACCTAGGCTGCCTGGCCGTTGCGACCTTCAAATCCACATCGTTGACATGTCCATGGTCCTCCACAACGACGTAGTCCCTCAAGTCACCACCTTTGTCCGATTTGACTTCCTGGGAGGCACTGCGACCCAGCTCAAGAGCCGTCACGTCATCGTCATCGTCCCCACGGCGTGCAGCGCGCTACCACGTTGCCATACACTGTTGTTAGCATGTGGGCGACGCGTGGCGCAGCGGCTGGACGTGGTACGCACCAATTCGATGCTCGGAGGCAATACCAAGACATGCTCGGCAGCCTCAAAGTCGAAGTCGCGGACTGGGTCCTGTAGGAGACGCACCGCATCCACGACAGTGAGGGCGCTGGTACACAACGTCTTTATGTAGGCGTACCATGTAGAACTCATCGTTGTTGGCGTGACGGCGGGCGGTCGGGTATGGATGGTAGCGTCGGCCATGCGAGGAACGATAGCTGGGGAGGCGGAGGGGATAGGGATGCATTGTGCCAGAGATGAGTTAGTCCCTCTACACGAAGATCGGCGTATGAAGGGCGATGCTTGTGGGCGAAGGAGGACGAAAAGGCGAGGGGACGAACAAGGTTCTGAACGAAGTCCCGCATTTTTAAACGCATCAAACGAGGCCAGAAACATCGCGTAAGATTGGACGGGGAATCCTGAATTCGGTTTAGGATCGGCAAGCTGTAGCGCTGCGCCTACCCCACGGTGCCTCGTGCGATTTACTTCCGCGCTCCTTCCTTGGTCGACTGGCTGAAGTCGTTGCTCTTGTGTCTGTACGCGGCAGTATGCCTAGACGATCTGCAGAGCGGGGGAAAGCGTACCCAACGAGAGGACACCGCGCAAGAACTTGTGATTCTGCCACGCGTATGCGACCGAATGATGTGGACCCGTACTTGAGGTAACATATCCTGGGGACGTGAAGCTTCAATCCCCAGACCCAAAGACTGCCGCGCATATAATTTCGAGCTGGATCCACAGAAAGCTGGACGGGTGGGCACGGTCATAGCGCCACCGTCATAGAATGTCGATACATCGTGGACCAGGGCGACGGAGCACTGGACAACCTCCGCCGAACCCTCGAAACCACCACAGTGGTCTTGATGTCCAATACGCTCTCTGTGACCAGGGTGAGTCGACCTTGACGGGATATCGCGCACACCCTGCAACCTTTCCTCACGCCATATCCTCTGCGCACAGTCCTCAGCGGCCGTGCTAGCTCTGGGGACAGCAACGCGCTAACCAGTGGTCAGTCAGACGTGACGTGACCCGCCGTCACGCCGTCACGCCCGACGCCCGCCCTTATCAAGGCGCATCAGGCGGGTCTTCTCTCCTGCCTTCTCCCAACGCCAATTGCAACGAAACTGACTGTGTGCTGTGTGATCTCCAAGGTCTGCATCAAGGCGGAACAGCAGATGGCGTGATGTGCTCAAGAGTGTGCGCCAAGGGCTGCAAGACCAAGAGACTACACCAGCCCCAGTAGCCGTCGGACATGCATGCACGTCCCGCAACCCAACACTGCGAACAGCAACGGGGCAGAATATGGAAGCGTTCCAACGCATGTCCCGCATACTATGCCTCCGCAACACAAGATGGGTAACATGACAGCCAGAGGACATACCTATGTCCATCCCCGTATGCACAATGATGAATGTCTCTTCGTCCGTCCTCTCACTAAATCATGCACCGCAAGCCATAGCATGCATGCGAGCTAGATTCTACACCCCTTCGTGGACCATGGTGGCCTTGCGGCGGCGACCGGCATAACGGTTCCAAGAGCGCACGCAGTCGCTCGACAACTAGAGAGTCCCGCCTTGACGACTTCGGATCGTCGTGTCTTCTCCATCTGGGTCGCCAGATAGTCGGAAGACGCGAACACAACGCGAGATAGGATGTCGCGAGTCATTTGAACCGCAAAGTGGGGCAGACAAATTCAAGATCACCACGTACAGCCTGAGTGGGAGAAGAGTGTGACACGTCGTCGTCGAAAAACAAGGCCAGAAAGTAGCTGCAAGCCGCAAGAGATGCGACAACGTTGTGGACGAAGAGGTCGTGTCTGTGTGGCTGGAAACGGGGAGACGGTCTAAGCGCAGCCCCGATACGGCCATGCCGAGACCTCGAAACTCAGCAACGATTCTCAATGCCACAGCTCAGCGACTCCACGCAGCTTGCGACGCGTAGTTCGCCTGTAACCTACGATGCTGTCCTTTGTTCAGGCTCTATCAACCGCGACAAATATTCCACGGTTTTCTGGATTTTTATATCGATATTACTCGACCCACACATCGAGTCACTGGTCTGCGCTACTCCCGATCGTATCTGTCAGTCTAAGGCGGCCTGGCTCTACGACGACCCGACTGTTGCCCCTATCCACGTCCACTTCGAGCACATACCTTGCTCTCAACAAATCTCGCACGACGTCAACTGTTGTTCTGCACGGCGGACACGCTCTGACCAGGACTGGGACTCATCGCACAACAGCTTGCAGCAGACTTAGACCGACACCTTCGTAGCTCAACTCATCGGTTTTGTAACATGCCACATACTCCAAAACCCGACTAGAAGGACCTAGGATATCATAGCGGACTCTTCCCCTTCGTACCTTCTTCTATCGTGTTCGTATCGCACAAGCAACCCTCTGCGCCTCAATGCCGTGTATGTGCTGCAGCTTGTGTATGACAAGGACTCATAGAGTGAGGAGGTCGGCTTCCCGCCAATCACGGTCGTTGGTGCGTCCATGCGTCTCTACCGCCCTCATTCCAATGGAAGGGCTTATTTGCGACAATAGTTCGTTGTATCATCGCATGCCGTGGGGCATATCCCCCGGCCCAGAACTATGCATTCACTCCTCTCCTCTTTACATATGTGCAACGGCCGACCTGGCTACGCGTAAGGTGCGTCTCACCGTCGTTGATGTGCAACATCCGCCTCCTGAAAGCACGTAGTACGCTTGCGATCTCCGCACTTCACACGACATTGACGGGGTTGACAGCACCCATTTTTGCTACCTATCGGTGATGAGGACACTATTTGGCAATTGTCGACGATCTTCTCCTTCGAATATCGAGCAGATCACCGGCGGTGTTGTCCTTATAAGTGAAGGATCAGGATCATCGTCCTACGACTCCTCGGGGCCTTCCCATTCTGAGTCAATCGTGCTGTGCTGTACTTTGCTGCTGGCGTCTGGATGAAGTCGGGCTACGGTTCGTAGAACGCAGTTATACAAAAACGTCCGTGATGGCGGGCCATCTGCGGGACGCACGTGAGTGGCTGACGGCGAGGATGCAAGTTGCGCCTCGATCTTCCGAGTCCGATCAGCCATTATTGCAATGTTGACCAGCGCGCCAGCCTCAGACCAGCCTCATGTCAGCCTTGACAAAACAGCGCCGACGCTCGATGGGTAGACTCCATCACTCGCTCATCAGCGTTCGCAGGTCGACTCTCAACGTTACAGCTCCATAACACCGCTTCGTATACTTCTAGCAAGGATGACTTTGACCCCTCGGCGCAGCAAGAAGGAAGCCGACCCGAAGATGATCGGGCTGTGGAAGATTGGCAGGACCATCGGGAAGGGTAGCTGTGGTATGGCGGAGTTTACGGAGCTCAGGCAAACGCGTTAACGGCGATGATTATAGGGCGCGTTCGCATCGCGCGACACAGCAAGACGGGCCAATACGCGGCAGTCAAGATCGTGTCTAAAACGAATCTCATGACGTCCCGAATGTCGTTACGCAGCTTGGGCGACGATGCCGAACGCGTCTTGCTCAGTATCGAGCGCGAAATCGTTGTCATGAAGCTCATAGAGCATCCCAACATCATGCGCCTCTACGATGTCTGGGAGACCTCCTCGGAGCTGTACCTCATTCTGGAGTATGTCGAGGGCGGAGAGCTCTTCGACTACCTCTGCGATAAGGGCAAACTGCCCACGAACGAGGCACTCAGCTTCTTCCAGCAGATCATCGCTGCCGTGCACTACTGTCACCGCTTCAACATAGCGCACCGCGACTTGAAGCCCGAGAACCTGCTCCTCGACAACGACAAGAACATCAAGGTAGTTGACTTCGGAATGGCTACCTGGCAAGGGAAGACGGACCTCCTCCGCACCTCCTGCGGCAGTCCGCACTACGCTGCTCCTGAGGTCGTGATGGGCCGCAACTATAACGGCGCTTCTGCCGATATCTGGTCCTGTGGGGTCATTCTCTACGCCCTCCTCGCTGGTCGACTTCCCTTCGATCATGACGACCTGACGCATCTCCTTGACAAGGTCAAGAATGGCAAGTACGACATGCCGAAGGACATCGACCCCCGCGCTGCAGACCTTATTGCAAAGATGCTCACAAAGGATGTATCGAAGCGCATCACAATCCCCCAGATCATGCAGCACCCCTTCTTCACCTCCCAGCCTCCGAAGAAGATGGATTGTGACGTCCCCAACCTAGATGACATCGCCCGACCACTGAGCAACAAGGACGAGATCGACCCAGATCTATTCAGCAACCTTCGCTCGCTCTGGCACGGTCGCCCCGATGACGAGATTGTCGCCAGTCTGCTCAGTAAAGAGCCTACATGGGAGAAGGGTGTTTACTACTTGCTCGTCCGCTACCGCCTTACTCACATGGACAACTATGACGAGGACGAGGAGAAGCAAGCAGCGAAGAGTGTCTCGAAGCGGCGGTCCAAGCAGAGCCAGAAAGATGCGGAGGGTCGCTCAGAGCTTCTTGCTTCCCTCCCGCCTCGTGCCGGACCTCCCACTCCCAGCCGAGCAGCACGGGAGGCACAACCGCAGGTCTCTCCGTCCCCCACGCGCGGGTTAAACCAGATGCGCCAACTGTCGTTCTTGAACTCTAGTCTCGCGCTGAACACGTCCACCCCGCACAAGCCTCGGACAACTTCGGCGGCCACTTCCACGCCTGCGTCTGCATTTCTGTCTCCCTTGCCTGCGACACCCAAGCCAGCTGCCCCCGGGGAAGCAATGCAAGATGAGCGCATCCAGCAATTCATGGCCCAAATCGCAGAGCACCTCAGCGTCATGCAGCCCGAGGCCGCACGTCAAGCCCTGGATGCCCTCCAGTCGCCAGTGGCGACGGCTGCTCCTCCTTCGACGCCCTTTGCGATGGACCCTAGGAGCCCGGGACGTCATCTGCAGACACCATTGGGACGACGCTCCACGGACGTGTTTGGTGCGGGAGTCAACATGCCCACTCCGCCTCTCACTGTCCGGCCTCGCTCCCCTGTCAAGGGCAACCGTGTGGATAAAGAGAACGTACCCCGTCTATCCGTCGATACGGCAATGGCATACAAACAGATGCACTCGCCAGCTCGGAAGTCTGCCTACACTACGGAGAACGGACGACGCGTCCAGATCCTAGAGCCACCCGCCATCGACCGAGGACGGCTCAAGAAGCGGCGTAGCCCTGCCTTGTCGCCCACCTCTCCAGCCTCCGCTTCCTCTGCCTCGGCGATGTCTACGGGCTCCTCCTTCGTCCTCTCCTCCACGCCACGGCGCCGGTGGTTCCCACAGCTCTTCAAATTCAAGCCTGCGCAGTACCACCTCCTATCCACGGAAGACGCGCACCGCTCGGTGAGCGCGTGCCGGCAGCTGCTTGAGCAGATGGGCGTTACAACTGCACTCGCGTACGAGCCGTCAGAGGACCCGGCAACTCCTGACGCAGACGTGTTCACGGTCAAATGCTGGCTCGAGGATGTGCGGGACATGGTGACGCGGGGCGCGATGTCCTCATTGAAGAGTGTGCGGTTCCGGGTCGAAGTCCACCGGCCAAATGCAATGCAAGCGATGGCAGGCTACACGGTATTGCTGAGCTTGGTTCTGGAGAAGGGTGCTGCGACGACTCTGAAGCTCATTTACAACCGGCTGAGGAGGGAATGGAATCTGGACGCAGCACCGTCGCCGTCAGGTAGCCGGGGTTCAGTGGTGGTGGAGGATGATGACGAGCGGTTTGTGGAGGTGGTGTATGCGCAGTAGATTGATACGGGGTTGGCGAGGGAATCTGCAAACATCAACGAGAACGACGCGTAGGGCTGAGGTGGTCGTGGGACATGTGCGAGTAGCGTAGCGGATGATGCATGTTAGGAGGGACCGTCTTCGATCATTATGGATGGTACAGAGCGAGGCAAGACTCTACGGGGGTTCCAATAACGAGGTGAAGAGGGCTGCACTTGTCTATTATGCCGATCCATCCATACTCATGATTGTCGATGCAAAACGTGAGGGAGGTTCCATGAGGAGGGGGGCTTCATCATCCAGGTCCATTTGTTGGTCTTGCTGCGTCGTAGTTTCTACGCGTTTTGCGTCTGCAGTAAGACTTGGATGGCGGCCAGGTCTCGACACGACAACCAAGTCAGGCGATTCGCTGGAGATGCGGATGAAACGGAGTTGTTTGATGTATGCTACTTCTTTCTGATCCCACATCCGGAAAAGCTGAACATTTGCTGGATGAGTGAGGTCAAGAACCTCTGCTTCCAACATCAAAGAAGATTCTGATCGCACTAAGGATCTACACTCACCCATTCCCGTGCGATACAATTCGCCCTCTTGCAGCTTGAGCTCTTCAATCTTGACCTCCCTGGTACTCTTTGGGCGACCTTTTCTCCGTGATTTCCTTTCCTCTTCCAGATCTTCATCGAACCTCTTCAACCAGACGTCTCGCACGATAGCATGCAACGCCTCTAATGATAGAACGCCTTCCTCCGGCAGTGCATGGTAGAAGAACGAGAATATGTCGGCTGCAGGTTTGAAACAGGTGAGCTCAGGTACAGAGGCCCCATGGCGTGCTACTTACCCTGGGTTTTCTGCTTGTCTATCCTGGCTTTAGCCAAATCTGCAAGTTTAGTTTTGCGCTGCTGCACCCGCATCAGCTGTTCGGCCTTGCGAGACTGCGGATGGAAGAGCTTCTCCTTCTTCTGGGTAGTGGCTTTCTTCCCTGGTTTTGTGGGTGGCATCTTGCTCTGGGATTTCACGGGGTGGACTGAGCACTGGACCAGGATAATGATGCGAGCTCAGGCTTGTGCAAGTTTGTAGCGACCGCGAGCCAATCGAACTTCGATCATCAGGCGCCCACTCCAAGGCAAAGAAGGGCCACCGGAACAGGAAGCTGCTGTTGTTCAACAACTCCCACCACCGATCGCGAATCTGCGTATGTGGCCTCTGAAGAGTACCCTCCGGTTGTACTCAAAGCAGGAAGACACACAGTACATATATGCCCTTGGCCTCCTCGAACCCTCCCGCGCTCAGTCCGCGCAAGCGAAAGAGGTCCATATCACTCAAGATGTATGCTCTTCTGACCTTGGCAGTTGCTTGTCTCTGCTTGTGCACTTTCCAGTATTCCATGCTGTCTGGTACACGCGCTGCCCATATTGAAGCTCCGCATCACGTTGAACTCGCTCTTCGTGTCGCGGAAATGACTAGCAAACATCGGAACGAGTCGCAAACTTGGGAAGTTCATCAAGACTCAGATCTACGCTATGGAAACATGTCTATCGCCGGACTGCTGCCATTCAGTGAGGATTCTTACCATAATCTCCCGTCGTTGACCGCTCTGCTGCCCGTGACATCCGCTTCTCTTCCGCTTCTGGAACGACAGCTTCACACCCTCATGGATCGTTCTGATTACCTCGCTGAGATCATGCTGGTCCCGCAAGAGGCGCTCCAGGCTGAATGCAGGAAAAAACTCATATCGTTTCTCTCCGCCCAAACGGGCTCCATCAAGCACGTGGAAGTCACGTTCATACCATGGCGTGCAGGAGCGGACAAGATCTCCGTAACGCTGCGAGCCGCAAGACAGATTACGACGCCGCTTGTCCTCGTCCTAGATGAAGATGGTCTGGAGAATATTGACGAGCGGGGTCGAGACGCACTCACACTGTTGTCGCCATTCTCGACGTCCGTTCCTCTGGGTCCTCGAGGACTGGCATCTGTTTCCTACGGGTCTGCTTGTCTGTCTGCTTCCGAGATCCCCCAGCCTGTCGACTATCTTGTACCTCCATTCATACTCCCTGTTCTCATCTTGCTACAATATGAACTAGACACCCCAGGCGAAGCATGGAGATACCTAGGGAAGGCGATCTCCAATGAACGGAGTGATTCAGTCGGCGGCTTCATGGTCGGTTCCGACCTTCCTGGCTCCAAGTGGTGTACTCTGGAAGCTACCTCAGAGGCGAGCTTGTCGGCGGATCCTCCGCTCATACAGGTCTCCGCTACAGTCGATAAGAAGAGCCAAGAAACTTATCAAGATGCCTCTCGAGACACTTGTCCACCTGACTTTGGCTCCGTCGCACTTCTGATGACATCTGTGGAGGACTTGCGATACTTCTCTTCAGCAGCCTGCTCTCTGCAACGGAATGGTCACACGCTCCATATCGCTGTCCTCAGCGACGACCAGTCCTTGCTCCCGGAGGATGCTCACGGCGGCTATACTTATCTGAAGACTCGGGAGTGCTCTCTCTCATATCTCAGCCTGGCCCGAGACATCACAAATACAACGATCTTTTCTTGGTCAAACGCAGACAGTCCACCGACTGTCGTCATTACCTCGTTCTCTAAAGAAGCGCTTCTGAGAGCAGGGCTTCCCCAAAGCGAAACGACTCGGAATACAACCGTTATATATATACCTCAAATTGATCTCCCCTACTGTGACTGGTTGGGAACCCTGACTTATCAGGAGCTCCGTAGTAAGCATCACAATCTCAGTCGCGCGAACTCAATATCTGTCTGACAACTGGAAGGTTGGCACAAGCCCCAGGTCACGGTCTCAGTGATCACCAACGACAGGCCGCACTCACTGTCTCGGCTCCTGGACTCTCTCACTCGTGCCCGTTACTTCGGTGATTCTCTGGACCTACGTCTCAATATGGAGCAAACATCGGATTGGAAGACTCAGCAAATCGTCAGTGATTATACGTGGGATCATGGTAGCATCTTCCTTCACCGTCGCATCATACACGGAGGGCTTCTCCCCGCTGTCGTGGAGTCGTGGTACCCGCAGTCAAATGACTCATATGGACTCATACTGGAAGATGATGTAGAAGTATCACCTCTCTTCTACGCCTGGCTGAAGCTCGCATTGCTTCGGTATAGGTATGTTCGGTCTATTGTGACGTATCCGCATCGGGGGTTAATGGCCACTGTCAAGGTATGGACGCGAAGACGATGTGGCACCCCAGCTCTTCGGGATCAGTCTATACCAGCAGAAGCACCTCGAGTTACGGCTTGAAGGTCGACACTCCTTTAATGCTCGTGCTACCTTCGCTTCGATGGGTCTGAACGACCCATCAACGCCATACCTCTCGCAGATTCCATGCAGCTGGGGAGCCGTCTACTTCCCCGAGCACTGGCGCGAGTTTCACGCTTACCTTTCCTTCCGGCTCTCCGAGTACGCCTGGGATACTGATCAAGTCGTGGTCCCAGGAGTTCGGTCAAACAAGTGGACGCGCTCGTGGAAGAAGTATTTCATAGAGCTCGCCTACTTGCGTGGCTACGTCATGCTCTATCCGAATTACGCAGACTATGTCTCACTCTCTACCAACCATCTCGAGGTAGGCGCCCATGTCAAGGACGTCCCCATCGAAACCTACCTGCGGAAGAAGAGACTGTTCCTCTTGCCTATCATGCCTCTGCCGGAGCCTTCACACTCTGGTGGTACGGGCCTTCTCGAGCTCCCGCAAGGACAACTGCCTACGTGGAACGACCTACCAACCCTCGATCTACTTGGCCTTGTAGCATCAAGAGAGACACTCAGAGAACGCGGTCATATACGAAGGACGGAGCTGACCGACTGCTCGGATCAGCCCACCGAACTGTACAATGTTTGGGAACTTCTATGCCTCCGCGATCCGTTGCTCGGACCGTAATGATTCGATACAATGAAGTCTCGGTGTACGTACAGTACTACATCATGATGTCGTCCAGATGTGCCAAACATTGGTAGTTAAATTACACAGCGATTTGAGAGCTATCGAGACCCAATGCACGCATAAATATGTCGACGTTACCCATCCGCTTCTCGCGCTCCTCCTCGTCGGCGACGAAACCCCGCCGCACTGAGCTGACATTTTCCAATACAAGTTCGCGCAGAGCCGTTACGAGAAATTGCTGCTGTTCCATAGACGAGTGAACTGCCATGGCCGCGAGGAATTGCCACACGGGCTGATCCATACTGTCCGTTCCAGGTACTTTGCCATAGGGAATGCCCCCGCTATTCTTGGAAATACGGATGGAAGGGAACAATAGAAGCAGAGTCGGGGCGAGCGTGTTGAACAACTCGTCGAAAACTGCCTGCCTGTAACCGCCTCCTTTGAGCACCTAGAGGAGAGACGAGGCGACAATATCATACCATTGTTGCTCATCTTCAGGCGTCGGCAGCTCAGAGAGCTCTGCCGCAGTCACCGGTATTGAGCTTAGAGCCTCTTTGATATTTTGGACCCGGCTGAGGAACATGGTCAAGAGTGCGATACCGGGCTACGTTGAATGGTTAGATAGGGTATTTGCAGATTGTCAAAATTTCTTACTCGTGTCCTGGCAGCAGCCGCAACGTCGTTATACTTGAACAGCATGCCCAATAGCCCGGTCAGTAAGCTGAGATCTAGCTTTCCAATAGCGGGCAGGACACTCTGCACAAGACCTGAGAGGAAGACTTGGGAGTGCTGCTCAACCTCGGCGCGTTCCTTGGTCTCCTCCAGTGTATCGAGCATGGGAGACTTCACAACAACGTCCAGTTGGTAGAAACATGCGATGATGAGCGTGAGCATCTGCAGGATCTTGTCGGAGGGCAGATAGCGTGCGACGCGCGGGAGCAACCTCTTGCCCTTGATGGGCATAAGAAGTGAGATGAATGGGTGCGGAACGCTGCATTCACCGTTAGGGCCAGGGGCTTGATACACAGTGAAGCAGAATCTCACCTTGTCTCGAGGAACACGTGGATGCGAAGGCCCGTGGACAACTGCTGAATCAGTGTAGTCATCCTGGTGTCCCTGCAAAGATGATCCAAATGAACACATAGTGACAATCGGTTTTTGGTGCACATACCAAGCTTGCCAGGCCTCCGCATCTTCCTCGAGGTCGGGCTGAGCTTCCTGTACATGGTCAATCTCGATCAAGAGATCATAGAGGCGCTCCAGTATCATCAAAGCCTCCCTATGCGTCAGTGGGTCTTTGGTGATGACACCTTCACTCTGTTGTGACGTCGTACGTCAATGCAGAATCCATTGGCAGATAGACTGGGACGTACGTTTGCAGCCCCTCCCAAAGCCTGGTGACCAATCTGCGCGGCCTCATGTGCCGCGCTGGTGCCCTGGCGTGGCTCCACATCGGCCTTCGATATGTGCGCATGGCCCGGAGCGGGGGAGGACGACGGTGAGGACGCATCCACTTGAAGCAGCTGGCGGGGGGCCGCCTTGTAGCTGCGGCCCGATGTCTTGCCGAGCGCGCCTTGGAGACTATTGAGAGCTATCCAGAGACCCGATTAACGGATGATGAAACAGCGAGCGAGAGAACGCACAGATCTTCTCCTTCTCTCTCAACCTTGCGTTGTTGACGATACGCTCCACTTGAGCCTCCATACGCTGCATCGCACTCTGCCGGCGTCCAGGTCCCTTCTGTCCGGGACCCAGACCAACGCCAACACCAGACCCAAACTTGAGGATACGATCGTCCTGCGGTTGTACTCCCATGCGTGACTGCAGGAGTGCCCCATAGATCTGAGCGTAGAAGTCCTCCGTATATGGATCCTGAGACACCAGCTGGGAGACCTGTATGCGGGTGATGAAGTCCTTGTCTGACTGTGTCATCAGATCATTGTAGCGCGACTGTCAAAGTCAAACAGGCTGAGAGACAGCAGTCATCATCTCACAGAACACATACCATATGCTGGATCTTAGCCTGCTTGCGTCTGCGCTTCACATCGCTACGTTCCGCTTCCATGATCTTGCGCATAGCTTCCGCTCGCAGCAACTCCTGCATTTCGCGCTCCTCCCTCACCTCTCGCTCGCTCTGAGGACCTCCCTGCATGTTTTTCATGAACTCCGCTTGAGCCATCTCCGCAAGCAGACGTTGCTGCAGCTGAATGTCCTGTGGCAAGAACGGCAAGCTCTGCTGGAAGGGTACGTCCAGTGGCGCGCCTCCAAGGCCTCCTGAACCTACGATTGCTGGAGATTGACGACCTAGTGAACGCGAATATCGCTCGGACAGCGCTGGACTGTGGCGCTGTTGTAATAGCGGGCTGTTCAGGTGGTTCGCAGACTGCATCTGCTGCAGCCGAATCTGCCGTGCGCGCTCCATCTCCTCCAAGCGCAGTTGTTCCATCAGCTGCAACTGCTGCTGGCGCTGTTGCTGCTGCTGGAGAAGCTGTTGCTCCTGCAGGAGCGACTGCCGTTCGCGCTGTCTTGTGAGCTCTAGGAGCTGCCGTTCTTGCTGCTGCTGTTGCATGTGAATGAGGTTAATCTGATGTTGTTGCTGCTGTTGATGGAATCGGGGAGACTGAGAGTGAGGATGCATACGCGGAGGCGGAGAAACCGCATGTTGGGGTGTGCCCTGTCGTGGGATTTGGGCTCGAAGCTGTGCATGAGGAAGAGATATGGGCTGGGCGATTCGCTGCTGCTGAGTTTGCTGCTGCTGCTGCTGCTGCAACGCAGCTCTGGCACGCATCTCCGCCTCCACCTCTTCAAGAGTGAACGCACCCTTCACCAGACCACCATTCGTGCCATTTGACGCGGACTCGGTGGCAAGGGAATCATGGGTTGGCGCACCAAAAGGTGAGAACTTGAAGGACTGTGACTGCGATGGTGTATGAGACGCTTGTCGTTGTTCCGCAGTTCGACTGCCCCCATTCATACGCCCAAGGACAGAGAAAGGAGACTTGTCATCCCAGACGGACTCCAACGAATGTGTCGGACGAGCTACATGGAATGCATAAGACGAGTGAGACCAAAAAGGCTGGAAGCATCGTACAAGGTGCGGACGATTGCGCGAGTTGGCTGGGGGACTGCTCGGGAACCGATTCTTTCGCATGATGCATATGAGAGGTCTTAGCTTGCGGCTGAGCATCCGAGGGCAGGACAGAGTGAGAAAAGTCGAAGTCCTTTCCTAATCGCATTCCATCAAGCCTGCGCACAACGCGACAGAGAACTAGACGGACTTACCGACTTCCCCAATCTCACCAAATGTCACGTCGTTCAGCTCATCGCCACCTTCCTGCAACTGGTCCCCGAGTCCATCATATCCCTGCTCGCCCCACGTGTAGACAGCCATGTCCTCGTGTGGCCCCTGCCCGCCATCCTCGAGATACTTTCGCTTGTCGCTTTTGACATCGAACGGGTTATTCAAAATGAAGAAAGACATGCTAGTGGCATGAAGAAAAAGCGTCAGTACGCCCTTCCAGGTAGCCGTGTACGGAGAAACTAGCAGATGCGCTCGAACTGGGACGCGGAAGGACGCCTTCCGGTGATAGTGTTGTCTGATTATGTAATCGAGTTATGTGATGGTTCTGTGCTGAGACTACTGTATGTACTATGTAAGTGCTTGCTTCAACGATCGAATGGACCCCTCCCCCCACAGATCGTACTCTGTCTCGCCTTGTTGTAGTCTCAGGATCTACTAGTCTCCTGCGTATCATTGTTCAATGGGCTCAGGGCGGCATGAAATGGCGTCGTGCCGCGTTACATCCCGCCGGTACCATAGTCGACCCTTGGGGGACGCAGTTCCCCTCCACGCGTCGAGTCGTTATATTATGGTCGAGGCACGCAGAAATGATTCATGGCGCTTATGCCACGTATTGAATCGGGGCATGCTTCATGTTCTTGAGCTTACATGCCCACGTAGTACATGCACATATACTATGGCCCTGCTACTGACTATTAGTATGACCCCAGTGGGCGAGCTTGGATTCACTACATTGCCGTTGACATCCACGGTCCGGGATGTCAGGTCAGCAAGATGCTTTTTGTATCATCGGGCCGTTCGTGCCCCCACATATAACTTGTTGCATTGAGCTCAGGCCTCAGGCTGCGCGGGTGGATAGTCCACGATGATGCACTGCGTAGTCCGCGTACTTAGTACTTGCGACCGGTTGCAATAGATCACTTGACTCGAGTCCAATAGTTTCAATCGGTGCCAGGGCCAGTCGCTTGGGTACGACGGCCTCCACGAGAACAAAGAGGAAGGCATAACCAAAAAGGTTTCCGGTAAGTCCTCGAGGAGGGTGGCGCTCGTGGTCAGCCGCGCTGCATAAGGACAACACCGTTCGGACATGTCCCCATCCCGAGACAAGAGCTCACACAATCAATCACTTACAAGGGCTTCCGGAGCACACAGCGCGCAGCTATGTCGAGAGGTGTTTCGCACGGCGTCGTTGTACCTCCTGTTCGCTCCGTCATCACCTCACTTGGGACTCAAGCTCAATGCGTTGGTGGATCTTCACTGCACTGAGCGCATGTCTGTCCATCGGATCGGGAGCGGACATATCCGGGTGGAAGTCATACAGCAAGCCGCAGGGATCCGCTGGCTCGAGAGCTTGGGACGACAAGCTCGATGCGGATGCCACTGGTAATCTGATCTTTCAGTCGCTCGCGTCTCTATTACAGCTTGCACCCAACTCAAGATATCCAAATGGTAGTGGCAGCGACCACTGTTGCATTTTGCCGAAGCTGATAACACTCGCTACAGGACACTCGATCGTGCGTGCTACTATTCCGACAGGCACACTGCTATACCATGGGCGGCCAAGCAAGCACCCTCCTACAAGGTCAGAGTGGCTCGCTTTCGATCCAGAACATGCTATGATGTTCGCTCCCGGTGTGAACGGCACGCTGTACACCTATATGACCACTCGAGAGCTCAATCTTATCTACTTCGACGGCGCCAGTGCTAATAAGTTCAACGGCGTTGTCGACAGCCAAGACATTCTTTTCTGGGGTGAGGTGAACCACGAGCCACAGGATGGAGCCATGGGCGAGCTCGACCGTATGGACGCTGGCTGCACGTGGGGAAAGCAATACAACCTGGACGGACTCCTCAGAATGCAGCTCGACTTGTCAGTGAGCCAATGGTCCTGTTTACCGCTTCGTGACTCATATATAGTACAGCGAACTGATGTACTGCGACTTCTCTCAAGGGCTCAAGCTCGTTTCTACCGCGTCAATGGTTCCCGGTGACGGGATTCTGAATGCCCCATCACCCGATCGAAGAGACAGGGAGCCTCCCACTGCGCAGACTCCAATACAGATACCTTCTTCAAACATTAGCGATACCTCGAGCTTGATGCCCTTCCCTCACAACCCAATCAAGCTACGCCTACATCCCATTACTCCACCGCCTGGATGGAAAGGTAGCCTTCCCTCAACATTTCTGCAAGGCCGTCACGCTGGTACCTGGCATAACTCGTTCCCAGGCGAGGTGCGCATCAGACTCCACACGTCCTCGATGATTACATTCTACGACCCAGCCCTCGAGTCACTTGTGTATGCACGCCGACCACTCACCCGCGATGCTTACCGGCTTGAGGGCATCTCTCAGGCGGACGTGGCTCGCGTTCGGGCAGACATCGAGGAAGTTATGGCGCGAGACCTGGCAGCGACCGGCAGCGGAGTCGACTGGCAAGCTCTGGCGCACGTTATCCAGGACCGCTTCTCCGACCGACTGCCGTACATCCAGTACTTACTGCACCAGGCAAGTGCGAATGTCACCGCACAAGCTACGGAGGTGCGAAAGGAGCTCATCGCGTCGCTCGTGCCGTACATGAAGCGCGAGGATGTCGGCACGTCTCCGTGGTTCGCCCACATCGCGCACGGCTGTGCGACGCGCTTCACCGCCCACCTCCCATCGTCCAGCTTCACGAAACAGGAACACATACTCCGGAACGCAATCGACGAAGTGCTACACGAGATTTGTAGGGTTTACACACAGACATGGAGGGAGGCGTTCGACGTCGAAGAGCAGAGCATAGACGTAGCAGAGGCTCTGCTGGAAAGGTGGCGTGGCATGTTCGACGCGCTGGTTGAATGGCTGGCCTGGCCTGCATGGATAACTTGCAACCCACCATGCAGCGTAGACGTAAGTTTTTCTTCTTGAACTGGCTGTGAATCGATTTTCACGTCCATTGTAGGAGTACTGCTATGTCCCTCAAAATGCGGCATGGCAGCCCAACCTTGGACATGAACCTCGATGTCTCAAGATAGAACACAATCAGTTTTGAGTTTAGGTGCGGCACGATGAGCTATCGCAGACCCATCTCTGCGGCGGCGACCAGTATTTTGTACTACGCTTCGGATTTGTGGTGCATTGTCAATCGAGCCCTCCATGGATCACTAGTACTACGAGTCACACCCCGAACGAGGCAACAAACCTACTCTCAGTTTCTGATCTCCTGTTTATGAAACAGCCCTGCAAGTTAAACGACCACATCTCCGTCAGTGCCTCTGCTGACTCTGGGTGCCAGCATCCGCCAACTCACCAGCTATCTCCGGCATCCACTCTGCACGATCCTTGCAGAAGAACTCGCCTTTCGGCGGGAGCGCATCGGGCTCGTCCAGGCTACCATAGAATAGGTATACATTCTCGCCTGCATGCGCGCCGTACTCGAGCACGCCCGAGCCGCATGCGCCGCAAAACTCGCGCGTCAGCTGCGTCCCGCCGCCGTTGTCTGCGACATGGTGCGTCGTCTGACCCCGTGCGATGTAGAACGCCGACTTCGGTATCTTCGCAGTAACCCCAAAGGCAGACCCAGTGAATTTCTGTGGGCTGTATGTCAGACGAGAACATGGACAAGAGTTTGTAGAAGCACCTTGCAGTTCGTACAGTGGCAAATACTCATACGCGCCTGGTCCGAAGAGTCGAGCACCACTTCGTAGCGAATGTTTCCGCAATAGCAACCTCCGTTGTATGTCGGCATAAATGCTGCTGCTATAAGTTAGGATACGCGGTGCGTAATTTTTTGCGCGGCTTAAATACTGGTGGTAGACCTTAGCGTGACCCGCCCTACTAGATGCATATACGTAGTGCCGACGTAAAGCTAGTGACGCACGTTGCGAGACCGAGGACGCCACATGCTCCACACGGAGCCCACCTAGTCGGTGGAGATGAGACTTAATGGTACTATGGAGCACAATGAGCTCAGTACTGATCATGCAATGCATCATCGAGGCCATGATAGTCTCAAGCCACAAAGTCTCCCACAGCGTCTGATGTCTGTGACCAGAATGTTCGTGTATGGTTACTTTGAAATGGGGAACGATACTACAGATATGTACGAGGAATCACTGATGGAGTATTGCTGCAACGACATGTCTGGCTGAACGCTACAGTGTTGAGAGGTCTGATAGGTATACGAACACATTGCACGAGTACAACACGTATGCGGGAATGGTATCGTCCGTTTGTATGAGTCCACAGCCTACTTCGCCTTGACAGCCTGGCTCAGTTTGTGCACCTCCTCCAAGAAGTCGAGTATAGTACTCGCGCTCCACGCCTGCGTGTTGCACGAGTCGGGGCAGTGCTGGCCGTCCTTGTTGGTAAGCTCAGGGAGACCTGCCCAGGGATCGTTCTGGACATGGCGACGGGGTGTGAGAATGTAGCGATGAAGCCTGTGTAGTGTTTCGGTGACATCCTGTGGAGCGCATATGAGCAGACGTGCCGTGGAACCTGGAAGCGTACTCACCGCTTGGCCAGAGCCAACTTGGGTGTCAAAGTAGAGATAAGCGCGCAAGAAGTAACCCAGCGGCCAACCCCACTCAGGCCCCTGGCACAAACAGATCAGTGAAGAGCCACTGGGTACCCGAGGAGATCACATACCTGGTGATAGTTGCGGCCCTTTGCAGTAGCCGGATCTTCGCTATCGTTCGAGTTGTCATAGTACGGCCTGTACTGCATGTCTTGCGGGTCAAGAGTCTTCATGCCCAGCGGAGCGCGCAAGACTTGGTCGGCGAGCTTGAGCGCGTAGAGGGCATGCTCGGGGTCGAACAACTCCGGGGCAACGGTCATGGCAATGGGGAAATTTGGTCGGAACTGATAGTCTGACCACTCTCTGCCAGGCCCAGAGCCATAGACGTCCTTGTAGATACCGCGACGGTTTATGATGGCTGGGTTGACGTTGTACTTAGCATCGTCGGCAGGATCTGCATGTTGATGTCAGTCTAGAGTATTAGGTAGTGTGCGCCCTGACGCACCGAGGGGAACGTAGTAGCAAGCTTCGAAGGATGCCTGCAGCAAGTTACCCCACTCTTTGTACGTGACCAAACGACGCTTGCCCTCAACTGTGAATCATCGGTCAGCATTTTCCGGCAGCAGCGAGCGGTGCATCACTCACTCTCGGCCTCCACTCCCTTGAAGGGGAACTTGCCCTGGTCCGAAAGCTGAGCGAGCCAGCGCAACGTACTCTTCAGGAGACCCGTAATCTCTACCGGAGCACCATCACGCGGCGTCCCTGGCTTGCCCTTCGTACCGGCCTTCATGGACTCGCCCATCTTATCCATCCATGTCCCGCAGTTGTGCTCGTTCCCACCGAAAATGATACCCGTCTCCCAGTCCACACTAATGTCAATGTTGAAGCCTGGGTCGCTCATTTGCATGTCAAGGTTGGGGCCTGCGTTGTGCTCGCGGAAGTGTATGCCGTCTGCATGGCGCTGAAGAATCTCCTGGATGATCTCAGCGATCGTGCTAGTGTACGCATACGCCTTAGGGTCATCCCATGGCACCCAGGTGTCGTCCTTGGGGAAACGCCGCTTCACAGGCTCTGAGAGCAGTGCGATGCCATCAGGTGCACTGTTGACGTAATCCTGAATGTTCTGCAGCATCCACCAAGGGGAGTCTCGCGAGTTGTACCTTGGGAAGCATTGTGTGAGAATTGCATGAAGGGAGGGCGCTCAGCACAAGACATACCTCGGGTTGCGAACGGAGTCCAGCAAGTTGGGTATCAACCCATGCTTAAGTGTCGAAGCAAAGGCCAAGATGTGCGCCTTCGCACTCTCGAAGTTGCCCGTAGTCAAGAAGAGGCCACGCAGGGAGATGAAGACGTCGCGGCCCCAGCACCGTGCCCATCCTGCCGTGAAGTGCGGCAGACCAGCAGCCAACGAAGGCGTGGGCTTTGCGGGATCGAGCGACGCGGACTGCACCATGCCGTGCATCTGCACAGAGCACAGCGCCAGGTCTTGCGTGAATGAGTGACCCGTTGACACGAACTCTGAGCATTGTTCGATGGCCATTCTACGGGCGACCTTGTACGCTTCCGAGATGACTATAGCGAAGTACTTGGGACGAAGGAAAGACGGGACGCTCGCTTTGATGCGCTCGGCGCGCACCTTGAACCATTCGGCGGGCTTCTTCAGGTTGGGGAACGTTCCAACTTGCCTGAGACGAGCCTGTGAGTACGATAGAGTATTGGAGAGCATTCTGGAGTACTCACTTAGACAGGCGAGAATGGACGTACTCCAACGCCCAAATGCCCTCACGCAGGTGGCCGCAAAGAGGGTGTCCGAGGTCGTTGTATCGCATGATATGTCTTAGCGGGTGCATCCAGCCCTCCAGACCGCAGTACACCAGACCACCCATCCCCGGGACAGTGTAAGTACCGATCTCTCCCCCAGTCGCGTCGCGTTCCTCGCCATCCGCACGGTGCAGCATGACGTTAAGATCCACGAGGTTCAAATCAGCGAAGGCTTCTTCCGCGCCGGAGCCACAGAATGTGTCAAGGGACTGGTCCAGGCCTTGCAGTTGCGTCTCGAAGAGCATGAAGCTACCGGGAGGGAAGTACTCAGGTACGACAATTTCGCCGTAAGGACCCTCGGCGTCTAGTCCTTGAGGAGCGACGACCGCAGACATCTCGACGAGCTTGCCGGGGAGACCCTTCAAGAGTTTCGGGTCCTGGCTGATCTCGTATGACGGTATGTCAATATGAGCACCGTAGATGAACTTGGCCTTGGTGCCCCGCAGCTTGATTGGGCTGACTGCAATCAACCGTCCATAAATGTTCGGGACATCATCAATAGTATGGACTCACTGTAGCCACGGTCTTTCGACCCCTTCGTAAAAGCGGTATGCGCAACGAGGAGGTACCCTTTCTGGGTTGACGGCTGCACTCGGTGCATGACAATGTACTGATAATGGACATGTCAGTGAATGGCATAGTATCGATAGGCGAAGAAAACACTCACGTCGTTCTCTTGGTGCACGTGGCCCTCTTCGAACCCGCCCAACGCCATCTCCGTATGCAGGGAGTTCAACAGCCTCTTTGCCTTCGCAATGCCGCTATTCTCCCCAAGACCCGTCACTTCGTACTTCCTGCTCTCACCAACGAGGTTGAGCAACTTCGGGTACAGATCATCGAACCCCTTCACCGATCCGATGGCGGAGTACGAGAATGTGATGAGTGCGCCCGTTGAGAGTGCGTCCTCCGCGGATCTCTTGTACAGGTAGGTCTCGTTGTCGTGTGTGAGATCGTAGAAGAGCGCATGCGGAGCTGAGCCGTTGTGTGGGATGACGATGCACGGACGAGTCGGGCCCTTGCCTGTGGGTGGCGGCAGCTCCTCCTTGCTTGTCACGCAAGCGCTGTCCATCGAACCTACATGGACATGATCTCACTGAATGAGCATCCCAAATACGACCGCACTCACCAATGGGCTTGCCTAGACCGTGGCGATACAATAGCCTCGAGAACTCCTTAGGGTCCCAAGCGTTGCCAGCCTCCCTGAT
Source organism: Fomitopsis palustris (assembly GCA_029783445.1). Lineage (NCBI taxonomy): Eukaryota > Fungi > Basidiomycota > Agaricomycetes > Polyporales > Fomitopsidaceae > Fomitopsis > Fomitopsis palustris. Next base: position 112,168 of record JARAOQ010000040.1, read on the forward strand.
CAAGCTGTTCAAACCCAGGCGGCTCACGAACAGCTTGTCGGTGTCTTCGCTTCCCGTGAACAGCTCCGCGCAGACGTACAAGTCCGGATTGACCACGCGCGCCGCGTCTAGCATGTAGACGCCAACGTGGAGAGGCGTTGAGTGGCAGTTGTCGATACGGAACCCAGTGAACGTCTTCGCAAGAGACGTGACGTAAGTTTTCATATGTCCCCAAAGCCAAGGGTTTGACTCGGGCGAGTCGCCGTATCGAAGCTTGACGCAATCTCCCCAAACGATGACCTCGCGACGAAGATATGCTTTCGAGGGAGGAAGCGCAAAGTTAGAGAGGGGATCGGCGTTCCAGATCCAGCCGTTGTTCGCGACAGAGTACTTGGCAGGGTCAAGAGGGGTCTTCGTCTTGCGCTGGTACAGACGCGTGAAGTAGGTCTCCATGAGGGGCAACCTGTAGTGGGTGTTACATTGTCAGAGAGCTTCTGCGCCTATAGCGAGCTGCTTACTGCTCAGTGATGGGACCTAGCTTCGGCCCATGTTCATCCAGGCGTGTATACCTCAGTCGATTCTTGATGTTGTCCAATGCGACACGCGTGTCTTCCTTCCACTCCTCGTAGAGCGGCACGTTCAAGACATCTACGACCTTGATCCATGCATCCGCAAGAGCATTCGAATCGCTGCCGAGATCGACGAATGCTGCTTTTACAATGCCAGCTGCAATCGCGCCATCGACGTACGTCCCAAATCTCTTCTCGAGCTTCTTGTGTCCGTGGATCTTGCCAGATGCGCGAACTATCTCCGCAAGCTCGACGACAGACTTATGAGCGACATCTGGACCATCCCATGTCGCGGCGTTAGCGCCGGTGAGCGCGGTCAAGACAGACTCGCGTTCCTTCTTAACATCGAGTACGTAGTACTGCCACATGTTCAGTTTCTCGAGATAGTCCTGGAAGCCGCCGATCAGTCGGTCAATGTCGGCCTGCGAGGTGACAGACGTAGGAAGGCCGTTCGAAGCCAACTCCTTGGAGAAGCGTATCATGGCATCATCAAGTTCGAGCGCAGGGGTCAAGTGCGGCGTGTTCGCAGGGCTGTAGCCTAGAGACTTGTCAGCCACGACAATGTGTCGGAGCAAAGGGCTCACCAGCTTCGGGGTGGTCCAACAACCAAGGGCTGTCGTTCGCTGTATGGTTCAGGACGACATCTGTAAGGCTCAGAAGACCGTATTCTTCTTTAGCGATCTTCAGCAGTTCCTCCACCTTCGCAAGACCGCCGTCGGATCCTAGGTCCTTCTTGCCGCCAGCAAACATTGATGGCTCGTACACCAACTGATTGCGGATCGAGTACGGACTATTGCTCTCTCCACGCTCCTGGAGAGGGGTCCAATGAATCATGTTGTAACCACGCGCGCTGCTCTCAGCGAGATACTCTCGCCAGGAGTTTGTGGTGCCCATCCACTTCGAAACAAGGGTAAGAATCGACAGTCCGTCGAGGGGCAGGTTCACATGTCCAGTTTGGACGGAGGCGCCCTTCTCGGCGATGCTACCATTCTTAAGGATAGAGGCGCGCGCCTTCGTGCGAAGGATAGGATCAATGTTGAAGTAGCCCTCGCGGCCTTTGATGCGTGTTCCAGGTTCCTCGCCGTCATACTCGACCCAGTAAGTGAACGCGCCAGCGTGCGAGATGGGTAGGTTGACATGGATGGGTTTCGAAAAGTTGGTAGGCAACCTACGGATGGGTGAGATAGGGAAGGACAAAGTTTGAGCGCATGCACGCACTTTCGCTCCGCGAAACGATCTCGAGCAAATGCGCCACCGTCAAGCGGGAAGTTCGTCTTGAACACGCCGTTCTTGGAAGCTGGAGTACCTGCTTCCAGCGATACACGGAGAACATACGGCGTATCTGCCGGAGGAAGGCGCATATACTGAGTGGTTTGTTAGCACGCGTCTCTCTTCGAGCAAAATGATGGGATGATGACGATCGTGCTACGGACGTAGCATACTCGGAGTGTATCCAACGTATCACCAAGGAGAGGAAGCCCAAATGTATGCGCCTGCACATAGCGTACATAGCTTTGCGACGGCAAGGGAGGTGATAACATGTAACAAGGATATCGATGTGCGAGACTGTGGAATGATACTCAACGGCTCGGTCTTTACTCGGCCCACCATCTGGCTCTAGCTGCAATTCATACACGTTGATGGGTTTCTCCCCGGCCTTGAATGCAGACTCAAAGAAGTCAATTCCTTCATCTGCGGGCGTCTTGGGTGTCTTTGGCGTCTTTGGCGTCGTAGGAGACGATCCAGCGCTGCTACCACGCGAAGAGGATCTGGTCGTCTTGGGGATCTTCAAGGAGCCCTTCAACTTCTTCGCAGCGCTGGGCATGGCGGGCAGAGTGTGAAGGGACGGAGACGGGATGAAAGAAGAGGGCGACGCGTCTTCAACTTGGGCTTTTATTCGATCCAGAGCGGTACCCCAGGACAGACACCGATGCCCTGTCCCATCGCGTCTATCACGCGGCGCATCGACGCGCTCGCACTGACGTCACGCACGCGTGCCAGTCACGATGAGCGTGGGAGTTCTCACCCCGCACCGCGTCGGCGCGTCCAGGCCCCGCCGGCGCCGTCCGGGCGCCGGAGTGACGTGACGTAGCGTGACGCGTACGTTTGTGGCCGCCGTCACGCGCGCCCGCTTGCCACTGCGCTCCCGAAGAGTCAACGGCGGCCACAACGATCGCGGCCCCGCAGATCGCAATCTCGTACCAATCCCTTTGCAGCAACACCGTCGCCCGTTGTCGCCGTCGCCATGGCTCTCAAGCTCAAGCCAACACACTCCCCCGAGCCTCCACCCTTTTCGTGGGACAACCTCCCCGCAACACCCTCGACGTCGTCCGACGTCGACCCGCCGTCATCGCCACCCATTCCTTGGCTGTCAGCCCCTGACATGAAGGTCTTTGGCGTGGAGCCACTCAAGCCAGAGATCGGCCTCGTCAAATGCAAGGACTGCGGCAAGCCTGTCCTCCGGAGTGCCGTCGAGGAGCATCTCGGTGAGGCGAGACGAACGAGCCGTCAGTGGCCTGCTAACTGTGTTACCGCCCAGCCAACTGTGCCAGCCTTCGTCCCGCGGGGAAGAAGAACACCAAGCGAAAAGAGGCAGACACATCAAAGAGCAAGAAACGCAAAGCCGAAGATGACGTTCCTGCTCCCGACGACCCTTCCGCACCCAAGAAGAAGAAGCCGGCAACCAAGGTGACAAAAGGCCGCTTCAAGGGCCCCATCGACCTTGACCGTCAGTGCGGCGTCATCAACGACAAGGCCATGCCTTGCTCCCGCTCCCTCACCTGCAAGTCCCACTCAATGGGCGCGAAGCGGGCCGTCGCGGGCAGGTCGAAGCCGTACGACGAACTGCTGCTCGAATGGAACCGGCTGAACAATCCGAACTTTGTCGAACCGCCGAAGAAGGAGAGCAAGGAGCAGCGAAAGGAGAGGAAGGAGAAGGAGAAAGCGGAGAAGAAGCGCCAGGCGTTGGAGGCCGCCGCCGCTGCGGGCGTGGACCTGACGAAGAAGGGCGCAGTGGCTGCTGTGACGGGGGCCGCGACGAAGAAGAAGAAAGGCGGCGTCACGGCTGCGACGGTTGCCGCTGCGGTCGCGGCAGCCACCGTCGGCGGACAGGACGACGCATTCGAGAATTTGGACGACCTGGACTCAGAGACCGAGGTGGATACACTTACCAACGCCGTACGGGCTGCGCAGAGCAGTGGTCTGATTGGTGTGCCCCTCGCCGTCCCATGCGACGCTGGGTCGTGGTTTGTCGCGCGGAGGGAACGATTGCGCAGCTGTCACCAATTTGTGGCCAGCGCGCTGATGCCGCCGGCTCGCAATTCAGTTGGCCCAGGTGGTACGCGGCTTGCTTGATTGTTGCTTTTGGCAGACAAGACGGTACACCCTCCTGTTCCATCCGCTGGTGCAGGAAGATAACCTCCTGCTGTTTGCAGGCCGTTGGACGATTGCTGCGGTCGCGAGCAAGGAATCGGACCTCTACATTTTAGCCGCAACTGAGTGAACTGCGTGCGCACCTACAACTCGGCGGTCGACACATCCAACATCTTGCTGTAGACGCGGGTGGCCCTTGACGTGACTCGGTCGCGCCTACTACTCCCTTCATACCCATTGCTCTATGATACCACACTGTTGCTACGGTCTCGACTCTCACAAACACGAAATTTTTGTATCATAACCTGTACTTCATATTATACAATTTTCATTGTACAAGATACACAATGACGCTCTCATGGGCAGCATCATTGATTCGTTAGGTTGCTTATGCTCCACCAGAGCCTGCGCAAGGGTCAGAACTTGCATACTCTACGGCATCCCGGAGAACTACTCACTGGCATCGCTTCAGCAAGGCGGGATCCGTAGTTGTCGTATTCACGACGGGATCGCCAGACGCGGTGACATTGAACAACATCTCCGTCGTGCCGTTCTCCCATACCGGCCAAGCAGGCTTCAAGTCCTCGAAGAACTTGTCATTCGGATCAAGTGAGCGGACGACAGACATGAACGATTGCGAGAACGAAGTGACCAGCTGTGAATTGTTATACGCACTGGGGGGCCTCGCACTGTGGACATTACGGTCATGAAGCTATGCAACATGATATTGGACGGGCGTGACGTACGTTGGGAAGTAGTATTGTAGATCTTCGCCATGATGGGCAGGCGGTATCGCGAGCTCTCCCTGAAAATAGATGAAAATAGATCGATCAGCGAGAATTTCCGAAGGCGCACAAAGCCATGGGACCTTGTAAGCCTTGTCCCCAAATGCGTCCATGAGCAGGTACGTGGGGCAAATGAAGATCGCTAGACACTTGATCAGCCCACGAATATGCCTCCTGGCGATGTGAGATCACTTACATTCACCCATGATGGCGATCGCCTGAGACGACGTATTGGTGAGAGCCGTATCGTTCGTATAGGTATGGACGATGGTCTGTACGACGGTCTCGTTGATCAGGGGGAAGAGGTCAGTAACGTATGTCGTGATGTTCGTCGGCGGTGTGACTGAATTGACGAAGTTGTAGCCTTCGTAGCTGTTCGTGACGGCTAGAAGCACCTCCTACGGTATCATTAGCCAGAGCGCATCTAAGACGATCATCGCTTTAGCTTACGCCATTGGCCTTCCCCCTTTCTAGGGTCAGGGTGGGTCGTTCGACGATGAACTCCCCATCGACGACTGGGACAAAGGTGAACGTCCCGAAGAAGCCGGCTAGATTGAGCTTGGTGTTCGCGGCTTGGAGCGCAGAGACATCAGCGGAGCGCAAGCATTGGAGCACGTGCGAGGCGGAGGTGCAGCTATGTTCGGAGAGATGATGAGACAACGAAGTAGATTTGTCAGTGCGGGGACTTACTTCGTTTCTGCCACCACCTCAGAGAACAGTGTCTACAGGCGTGCGATGGGTAAAGTCCGGGGAGTGAGTGAGGAAGGTCTACCTCTGGTATCGTATCGTTGTACTGATACTGGAACGGAAGGAAAGTCGAGCTCGTCATTGCCGCACGGAAGAGCGGGGGATCCGTTTGACCGCCATGCGCTACAACGTGCTGCATAACCGACCCAGCACCAGCGGATTCACCCCAAATCGCGACCTTCGTGGGATCGCCGCCAAAAGATGCGATCTAACACATCGGTCAATTAGATCCCCGAGTACGCTGGCGGATATTTGATGTGACTGACATGCTCTTGCACCCATTGAAGGGCGAAGTTTTGATCGACTAATCGTCCTGTTCAGTACAGAGGCGAGCTTGGTAGATAGTTCGGTCACTCACGAAGACCTGCATTCAATGCTCCGTTCGCCTTAACCTCGGAGCCCGGAAGGAAGCCGAAGACGCCGAGACGGTACTGGATAATCACCGTAACGACTCCAAAGTCAGACTCTTTGATGATGTCTTGACCAGTGTACGAGCTCGCTTGTCCGGCGAGATAACTATGTATGACTATCAGATGCGTCCTCACTATACAGCGTAAGGCCCACCCTCCACCGTGGATCCAAACCAACACCGGTAGACTTGCATTTGGTTGCAGCTCTCCAGGTGTGTAGATGCTATTGGTGTGGATATCGACGAGTACGTAAAGCGCATACGCAAATGACTACGTACTTCAGGAAGAGGCAATCCTCATCTTGGGATACGGCCCTCTTCTCAAGAGGTGACGATGTCCTGAAAGGATCCGTGCTCGAGTTGCCAGTCGGAGCCTGATAGCATTCGTTTGGTTGGGCCGTCGCTTGCTGCACCCCAGCAGTGATTGTAGGTGTCTGTGGCTCACGCCAGCGCAGATCCCCTTATACAACTCGCTCAGTATGAGCCTGATCAAAACACTCGAATAATACCCACCTGTGGGCGCCTGCGCGTAGCGGATACCAAAGAAGTACGATATGTTGGTGTCTGGGTCATACGTTCCCTGATATTGAGCGTACCCAAGGTCGACGACTGCGGTTGAGACATTCGCCCATCGGGCCTTAAGGGGGCCTGCGGGCCGAGCAACGGCAAGTGTGGCGAGTGCGAGAGTAGATATCAATTCGACGAGCATCGTAAGAGCACCCAGCAGCGCCACACGAGGGCCCTCCCGCCTTGTAGACAGAAAATCGACAGCCATCAATGGCGACATATATACTTCCCATAGGGGTCCCCGCCAAGCACCTGAATCTATTAGAGGGAGAGGAAGTGACTGAGTTGAGGATGTCGTGGGCAGCGTAGTGCGTCAGGTGGATGCACATTTCGACCTACGACCATGCGACGAACCTCTCGTGCACGCTGCCTCAGTGTATAGAACTGGTCGGGTGCTGCGGCCCGTCCATCAGGTGGCAACGAAGGTTAATCATCATCGACGCGGCGAGGACGCCTGATTGCTATATGACGTGCGTCTACAGGTGTGACCACGTCAGGTTGTGCGCCTGACAATTCAACTCGGCGATAGCGTCTAGAAAGTTGAGAGATCGGCTTTTGCGTGCCGTATGGCCGCACAGCAGCCGGACGAACAACGAGAGCCGACCATGAACTCACATATACATGCCAGACGATGTACTTGCGTTCCGGCATACATGAAGTGAGAGAGGCTACTCAAAACGACCCGTCTTCTATTGGTCTACATCGGGGCTCGTGGTCATCTGGGAGGCCATATGGCTTGCCCTGTGGTACATAGCAGTACTCCTGTGAGGCGCGCGTGAGCAAAACTGACTGACTGAGGAAAGGGGCAACATACGTCAACCTCGCAGGCGGGATGACATTGAATCCACGCCGGCCAGTCCAGCCACTCGACCAACGCGTCGAACTCGTCTCGCCACTTCTCCAGCAGCCCAGCTGCGACGTCTGCACTTTGAGACTCTATGTCGAATGCGTCCACCCATGCGCCGGTGTACACCCTGCAGACCTCGTGAAGCACCTCATCGACTGCGTGGTAAAGCACTTCTTCCTGCTTGGTGAACCGTAACACGGGCAGACGCTTCGTGAATCGCACAGCACAATCATGCGCGATGTCCGCGAACCATCGCGCCTTACCGATACTCGCCTTTTGCATGTGTGGTATGAGTGACACGATGAGTTGTTTGCGAACCCCTGCTGCCTGCGCTGAAGCATTCGTCACTGGCTGGTGCAGCAAATGCACCAGGTACGGTAGCCTATCCTTGAATCGCTCCTGGATGATGCGTGCCAGGCCCATCCAATCTGTGCCACTTCCTGTGCCCTTGGGGCGTAGCGCCATTTCCGCGATGTCTTGGCGAACGCAGGCGATGTCCTCTCGAGAGGCATTCCCTGCTGCATACTCGTTTCGAGACATATTGCGGCGCACATCAACTAGCGAGCGCAGCGAGGGATCGAAGTAGGAGACGAGGGTGGACGCGTCAACATGCACCTGTGAGAGACCAGGGAAATCGTTGTGCCATGTTCCAGCACGCATGGCTTCGAACCCGGTAAATGGGATCGTACCCTTCCAACCAGGCGGCGGAACGAGTGGGGGAAGTCCCAATAGTAGCGCATCGAGCTTCTCGGATGAGAGGTCTGTCCTATTGAAGCCGTGGAATCTACTCTCCAGACGTACTTCGGGTACACGCTTCTGGTCCTCAGACAACTGGGGCCCTGTGCTCCGCGTCGACCGTGCCATAGAATTTCTTGGTTCGCTGGGTCGCGGAAGAGGGAGCTCCGCTTGAACGGGAGACATCAGAGACACGAGCTCAAGCCCACTGGAGAAGTCGCAATATATGATCTCGCTGAAGCCTTTCTTTATGAGGGCACTGAAGGTGAAGTTGACCGTATACGCACAAGTCGAACTCCATCCTGATGAAGCCGTCAACGCCATGCCGCCCGGCCCACGCGCAGCCATCCTCCCTCCTCTCCATCTCGCCCCACCAGTCAGTGTGCTTGTGCAGGAGCTTTCCCCAGAAGAGCAGATCTTGCGTATCAACAACGCCGTCCACCTTATTGGCGCTGCACCCATCAAAATAAAGCAGAGTGAGATCGCGCGTGGCGGCGAAGGTGTATATGGTGCCGTTGCCGCCCCAGGCAAATATAGCAGCATGCTCGGGGTCGAACGCAATCCAATCCCGCTCTGGAAATATGGACGTTGGTCGGCCATGAAAGAGAGTGGTACCCGCCGGGATGCTGGCGCGCACGACGCTATGTCCTACAACAAGCGGACGCTATAGTCAATCGTGGCAGTATGTGGTGGTACAAGTATACACTACGTACCATTCGGATGCTTCGAATTCGCCTTCATCTGCAAAAGACCCGCAAGAGATTGGAAAATGAGGTTTCCCGTGGCATCTCTGTCAACTTGCTCATCCCATGGCTTAGATAACCATGTAAGCTGTTGATCAATGGCCGTGGGTGGTATCAGAGGATGCTGCACATAAGCACCGACAAGCGAAGCCAGACACGTCCAACTACTGAAGATGAGGAGTCGGCTCAACGAGCAGTACCAACCCATTTGGACAAGGAAGGGGACAATAGATGACCTGTGATGCGCGGCATTGCGGGGCAGTGATACAGATACAGAACAACTCCGACCGCGGATGGCTGAGTCGCCATCCACGCGCTCAGTCGAGACGCACAGTGAGACCGGCGGCAAATAGCGGTCCGGCTGGCGGCGTCTCACCACCGCGCCACCGCTGGGCGTGTAGTATCCATCGCAAACTTTCCGGATTGCTAATGAGTCCCTCACGAGCGTTCGTAAGGGCTGTGATCAGTTCATAAGGGCTGTAAGCGCTCATGGCATCCGCTCAGCCCTAATGCACGGCTTATGAGCACTATATAATTGACGTGATCACTAGTAGTGCTTATATGAGCCATGAGGCTTACAGCAGTCATATAGGCTATGATACATTATAATTGCTCATAAGGGCTTCCATAGTAATACGGTTTCTACCCTTGATGCATCCATCCCACATCGACTATACCCACAAAAGCACAAATTGAATGATAACAAACATTGCATTAAAACATACTACTATACTGTTGAAGTCGTCATACTGCTACTGCGGACTCGGACAGTGAATTGTTAGCTGCGTGCCCGATCGACGTTGCGGTGGATGGCATTGTTGGGATTCGGGGCTGGCGTGGATAACCGAACTGATGAAGGAAGATAGAATGAATCAGTAGAATGTTTTAGAGGAATATGAGAAGCTGTACAATACGAACAGCGTACCTTATACGTTGTGTGGGACGGCGGCGCTTAAGTGCCAGCGAACATCGCTCGCGCATTGCACAATAGCCTCGACGCTACCAGGATGGTACGCATTATGGCGCGCATCTTCCGTTGTCGTCATACTGGATTAGCACTGTATAAGTAGCCAGGAAGAAGTACGAACCTTAGAGTTTTCCTTCCAGCAAAAGCTCTCCCGTCTGCAGCGAGACCTTAAGCACTTGTGTTGCGGCTTCATTCACCGCTCAAACATTGCGCCGTATTCGCGATAGGCGTGTCCCGCAACTCAGAGTAGCAGACCAAGGAACAAGCCCTATGGGCATGTGCCCATAAGATTCGTGCCAAGTCCTGCAACTAGTCACTCAGATCGTGGATTCTGGGCTTGTTCCCTCAATATGTTATTGAACCGGGTTGAACTGGCTCTGAGAGCATTATGAAGCACAGGTGAAAGGTGCATACCTGATAGAGTACCCTCCCCTTCCCAAGTACCCTCCCCTTCCCGGTAGCATCCAACCAGTTGATAGGATTGAGCTTTGGAGCATCAAGACGAGCATGCAAGTCAGGAGATACCTATCTGACCTGCATATTCACATAATGGCCCAAGCAAGCAAAAAACTGTAGGTATTGTCAAGTCATTGAAGATCGAAGGGGTAATACCGGTGGAACACGCAAAGGGGGAGAAGACTTGACCGCAAACGAGCAATCACCCATAGACGCCCATCGGGCGACTTGACCTGCGCACGGACCACGCAAAAGCGAAACATATCTGAGGCTAGTGAGCCCCAGAAGTGCTCATGAGCACTCATGAGCCCCTCATACAAATCGGGCCTGGTTACAAGAGCGCTACAAGCACTCACAAGGCGCTCGTAGATCAGCTATCATCTTATCAGTGCTTATCAGGGCCGTGAGTCCTCATAAGATTACCGGGAAGTTTGCGATGTCACTGCACCGTTGTATGCCGCAGACTGTCGTCGACATGCACATCAGTACGTACCTCTGGGTAATCGTACTGATGCATACAGTATCTAACATACAAGCGGCACTTCTAGGGATGGCAATACATCAACGGCCCACTGCAGGACATCGTCGCACCGGTGCTCTCCGCCGGGCCTTCGCTGCCGGGAGGCCCCAGTGGTCGGATTCTACTCAAGAGTTCCGCAAGGTGTCTTATCTGGGCACGGGTTGATGCAAGCAGCAGAAACGCATTCTGTGCCTAGCCCATATTGTGCGACATATCTACAATCAAAATCCTCCTCGTAGTACCTCCGCGTGAAGGCATACGCCGCCGCGGTATCGCACCGCTGCATGGCTATCGCGTACTACCAAGGGATGGTCCTTCCCAGAGTCTGACCTTTGCATCAGACAACCGTATGGGCTCTGAATCTCCCAAGTCTCTTCTTCTGTGCCGTACAGGAGGTGCGCCGGCATATTTGCGGTATATATTGCTCACACTTCACAGCGCACGCATGTCCGGTGCAGGCGGATTCCTCGGCAGCGCATACCCCAATCCCCCGTCACAGGTGCCAAGGCAACATGTTTGTGAACCTCCTTGGATTATTACCCATTTCCCTTGTGTTGCAAGGCGTATACGGCCTACAGATCACCACGACAACGCGACAGAGCATCAACGGTATTGGTGCCTCTGGTGCGTGGTGGGTGAACGATGTTGCTCTATTCCCCACGGAGGTCCGCCAGAACGTCTCAGAGCTACTACTGAACCAGAGCCATGGTACGCCCGTGGTCACGCATTACATTCTGGCCCTGATTCTCACAACCTGCATGCAATCCGTCTAGGCGCTGGATTGACAGACTACCGCTACAATCTTGGTGGTGGAGGCGTCGGTGTTGGCACATTAGACAGGGCCCCAGAAACGCCTTATGTCAGGTATGTTCAGATGTAGTGCTTTGTCAGTCGTCTTCACCCTTTGCCATTGCAGCGATGGTGTCTATAACTGGTCTGCTGACGCTGCTGGCACCTTCTTCCTCAAGGAGGCTGCACGACATGGTGTACCAATTATCACCCTCTTCGTTAACAGTGCTGTTGGTACTCGCTACAAATATGCCATGCGACGAGGGGCTCATCTCACCTGCATAGCCTACGACGATGACCAATAACAGTGAGAACTGCGGCGGCACACTTATTACAGAGCGGATCCCTGCATATGCCCAATACCTCACAGACGTGGTCAGCTACTGGGCATCGCAAGGCGTCGAGATCACCCACGTTTCGCCAATGAAGTGAGCATCGAGCGATCACACAAAGACCACGTGGCTGATCACACCTCCCATTGACAGCGAACCCGACAATAACTTTGACGATGGCGACCCAACAACGTTATGCGGCCAGGAAGGAATGCAAGTCGTTCCGGGGCAACGCGCAGAGCTGGTCATGACTCTTGCTGCGACCCTGAAAGCTGCCGGTCTCTCAACTGTGGTCATCGCGGATGAGTCGTCGTCGACTGGTTCGCGCCCCTCTGTTAGTATTGGGATAACGCTAACTGACCCCGCTTTGTGAAGGCACATATATTGCCGATGCGCCTGATTGGTTGAATGAGACAGTGGGCAAGTCTCTAGGGGCCAATGCGCACCATCAATACGGCTTTGCCAGCGCCAGTCGGCAACAACAAGTCTTCGAGGAAGGCCGCAACCTCAGCGGTGGTGTGCCTACCTGGTTCACGGAGATTTGCTGTGAGTGTATGAGGTGACTTGGTCTTCGCTTTTCTGACTATTTAACACACAGGTTACAGCGCGGTGGACGAGAGCGAGGCGGACGATCCGCTAGCAACGATAGGCTGGGGAGAACAATATGACCCGACAATGATCAGCGGTCTGCGGATGGCGAACCTCATCTATGAGTCCTTCACTTATGCGGAGGACGAACATTGGTATGTGCTGGCGTATGGAAGGTATAGCTACGCGTAGGCTCAGCGAGACATCGGGATAGGGATTGGTGGACTGCCCTATCGAATGGCGTTGGGTCTTGCACTCCGAACAACTCGAGTTGTTGGGACGACATCGTTGCCGATGGCTGGGATGACGGTGAGATTCTCTGTACACACTTGTCCGTTCGTCTACTGATTTCAGTATGTAAGGCATCATCTATTATGACCCGAATTACAGCGACACGCATTACTACGACCTCAGGCTCACCAAGCGCTTCTCCGTCCTGAAGCACTTCACGAAGGGCGCGCCCGTCGGCTCTGTTCGCCGTGCAGTGACACCGAGCACCAACACGTCTGAGGCCAATTGGCGCGTGCTCGCGTTCGACTATCCTGCGCGCTCGAAGGCACACGAGTCCTACTGCGCACCGTACGGAAAGTGCCACCAACCCATCTATTCAGTCGTCGCCATGAATGCGCAGTGGAACGCGTCGACAATTATCCTGACTGGCGACGACGCGTTCAAGCTCACACAACCAACTAAAGCGTACCGGACCAGTGTGACGGAGGACTACCAGGAGGTCGATGTTCCTTTGCTCAATGAAGACGGGACCGTAGAGATCGAGGCACCCGAGATGAGTATTTATACCATTTTCTTCGGGTAAGTGATATGCCTGCATCGTGCCGCAGCTAGTTGTGTGTCCCTGCAACGGAACTTGAGTACCAAGCTAGCGTATGTGCTACCCAAGACATCACTTCATTTTTCATTGGAACTTCCATAGCATGGCGTATTGACGATTTGCGGAATGTCAATTGAAACGTGCGGAAGCTCGAGCAACCCTTTCCTTTTCTTGTCTGGACAAGGACTGGGGCTTATGTGACGACGTCCCACTGCTGACTCAGCTAGCGCACCTCGTACTTAAGTTCAGTATGCGTACGCATAACACTCGATATTGAATGTCAAACAGGTGAACAACGTCACCAACTGATCTCCTTGAATGGACTGCGCATACGGCTTCACTTCTGAAGTTTCTGTGCAGCTCCTGCGGACACCACCTGCCTGACAGGAAAGTGGGTTACCTTGCGACTGCAAGGTTTCTCCCGGTCGGAGATCGTGGGAATTCTGCAGGTTGTTATCCTCTGTTTGTCCGCTCGCTCTCGCCAATCATATTCATCTCATCGTTTACTTATGGCACTCACGTACATGCTCATTGGTATGTTTTGTCCGAACATTGACCTCACGCTGGCAATCACCGACTGGCCATACAATCAGACCCATGATGCTAAGCGGGCTGAGGACAACAATCGCAAGAGAGGCATAATATACTTCACCAGCGTAAGCTGCTGACAACACTGAGGGTACTGTAGCGGTGTGTATGCTGCCAACCAACAGGCCCACCGTGACACTCAGTTTGGTTTTGAGACAAGCAACTGGGGGTCTGTTACGCGTGACACCACAGTGATTAGCAACTGGTATTATTGTTTGGCATTCCGGTCATTAGCCACACTCAAGAGAGAATTGTGGAATATGGACAAGAACAATCGTGAGGCAGCACAGAGTGCGTGGCTAGAACAGTTGGTCGAGGCAGCTCAGGCATCAGGGGCAAAAGTGCCTAAGAAGTGGTGAGCACAAAAGTCTGTCTTTGTTTCAAGAGGACATCTGGGCCTATAACGACGCTGGAGAGCTCTGGAGAGAGGCAGAGGCTGGCAGGGGGTGCGCTCCCAGGTGATGAGTGAAGTTTCCCACGTCTGTGTCCGACCGTGACATCTCGTGTACATTAGCAACCGGGCGAGCGTTATGCGTGACATTTTCATTCAAAGTTAGCAACCCATGAAGGCAGCGTTACGCGTTACGGTTGGCAGCATACACACCGCTACAGTAGACCCATCCAACCTCCCTACCAACAATACACCATTGTACGAAAGTGCGCATATTAGGATACAGGACAAATAGTGCATTCTTGACAAACTATGACACATGTACAGAATGAAGAGAAATGCACATCGTGCGACCTGAAGGCGACTGTTCTCCTTACAGGCTATGTCTACGACAACGAGTACATTGTAATCGTATATTTCTTACGTTGCACTACATCTGGAGTCTTGTTGCAAAGAAGGTGACTACCACACCGAAGTGTGACGCATCCACAGTATCACTGCCAGGACTACATATTTAAAGCTAATTAAGAGCTTATACTCGCCTCTCTTCACGTTCTATACCAGTCGCAAGGTTACATCCAGCGCCCTCACCGGCACCACTCGAGTACCGAGATGCCCAGGTGAGAAACCTCGAGGTGACCTTCGGCAAACGTCTTGCGTGGCCGGCGGCCAGCCTCTCCGTCGGCGTGCTCAATCGGCGCCCGGCAGAAGTTTCAAGTCAGCGCGTGCTGCGAGTCTCAGTCTGCAACGAACCGTGTCTGCCGACAAAGGGCGCCAGTGTACGCCGCAAGTTCGCTTCAGCTGTGGCACTGAGGCTGAGCGCACCTTGCAAATTGTTCAGCCTGGTACGTCGTCACCGTGGACGCTGTGCGTAGCAATTCACGAAATCGTAGTAGGCTACAGCTCGGATGGTATTGCGATGAGTGTGGCCCATCAGCTTTTGGGGATCGCCCGGTAACCATCCCTAGAATCAACGATCCCCGGGAAGTTTATCGGCTACATGCGGTATCTGTATGGGGTGTCTTCGAATTCTTCGGTAGAGATCTGGACTCGCCTTCTGCGCGAGTCGACTTGTCAGCTCAAAACATGGCCGGGCGGTCGCCTCGAGCCAGGTCTCCCCGTCTCCCTCTGTTGCCCCTCATGCGTTGGCAGTGGATATCGCTCGTGGCTCCGTTGTGTGGTGCCACCGCGCTGGCTGCCTACGACCGCGAACAAGTGCTGCTGAGTGGTCCTCGCGCCTCCCAGCTCCAGTCGTCTAATGAACGGCCTTGGGACGAACCACCACATGCCGATGCGACTGGGAACCTTATTTTTCAAGCGTTGGCTTCGCTTGTGCAACTGGGACCTAATTCAAAGTACATGAACGGTGATTAGTTTACTGCTCGCTGCAGGTACCAGACCGTGGTGGCGTACTCATGCTGCATATTGTCAGGTCATTCTATCGTTCGTGCCCACGTTCCTGCGGGGACTCTTCTCTATCATGGCCGCGCAAACAAGGACATGCCTACTCGAGATTGGATTGCATTTGACCCGGAGCACTCCCATGTCTTCGCGGCCGGCTCCAACGGCACACTCTTCACGTTCATGACCACGCGCGATCTTCGCCTTCTGTTCTTTGACGGCTGCAGCGGTAACAAGTTCGACGGCGTCGTAGACACCCAGGATGCCCTCTTTTGGGGTGAAGTTGGATATGATCCTCACGATAGCTGGTTTGGCGAATTGGCACGCTTCCAAAGGATGTGCGAATGGGGCCAGCAATATGGGCTTGATGGTATCGTAAGGATGCAGCTTGATTTGTGAGTGTATCCTTCCTCTTGCTTGTGTGCAGATTCTAAACCACACTCGACAGTGAGATTATGTACTGCGATGTCGCGAATGGGGGACTGGAGCTCGTTTCCGCGGCATCGCTTGTTGCGACTGAGGGAGTCAAAGGCCCCACTCCTAAGAAGGACGTAACAGGAGCTCAGAATGTGGTCCCTCCCCCCTCTGGCATGCCTCCGATCCACTTCGAACCCATGATCCCTCCCGAAGGCTGGAAAGGTAGCTTGCCTTCTAGCTGGGCAGAGGCGAAGCATACCGGTGCCTGGCACAATGAGGGCGAAGTGCGGATACGCGTGGACCCTTCCTCTATGGTCTCATTCTACGATCCCGCACTCACCTCTTTGGTCGAGGCGCGCCGCTCGATGAGACGCGATGAGTACCGACTCATGGGCATCTCCAAACAGGATGTTATACGTGTGCAAGCGGATGTGGCGGAGATGCTGAGTCGCAACCAAGGTCAACGCAGTGGCGTTGACTGGCAGGGTCTCGCGCGCGTTATCCAGGACCGATTCTCGGACAGGCTGCCATTTGTACGCTATCTTGCGCACAAACCTTACAACAATGCAACCGAGCAAGCGGTCGCTGTCCGTAGGGAGGTGCTCATCTCCCTCTTGCCTTACATGAGCCGCGATAGTGTCGGAACACCGGGGTGGTATGCACACATGGCTGGTGCGTGTGCGACGCGGTACACCTCCCACCTCCCGGTATCGAAGTTCACGAAGCAGGAGTATGTCCTGTACAATGCGACGAAGGAAGTGCTGCATGAGATCTGTCGCGTGTACACTGATGTGTGGAGGGATGCCTTCGACGTGGAGGAGCAGAGTGCGGAGGTTGCGGCACAGCGGCTTGATAAGTGGAGGGGCGACTTCGACGCGCTCGTACGGTGGCTAGATTGGCCGGTGTGGATGGGATGTCATCCGGAGTGCAACGTGGACGTGAGTAGTTTCCAACACACAACAAGGGAGCCATCCGCTGACTTTCGTGTCGCAGGAATTTTGTTCGTGGCCGCAAAAGATGTTCTGGGAGTCGGATCCCAATCCCGAGCCTCACTGTGTGCCCCTGGGCAAGAATGTTATGTAGAGTATTGGATATGCGGGCCAACCCATCTCGCTATGGGAGATCCGTCTATGTTATCCCCGTTGCTGCATATGGCTGTGGAGATGTGTCTGTGCTCTAGTATCTCCCTGGGTCAAGTGCAGGCCTAGGCACGTATAGTACATACAATACAATCTATAACTGGCATCTTGTTTCACCCGCATGAGGCTACTCAATCATTCAGACTACATGAGTTCGCCTAACCTCGTTCACTTGAGAGCCGAAGCAGCGCTGAATTGATACACACCATTGGCAGTTCCCAGTGACCCACGACTTCAACCCGCACAGTTGTGTGCGGCTACATCCAGTCTTGGGCCTCATGATGGGAGACTGGCTGTATCTGCTCTCAACCCTGCCATGACCTCTGCAAATCGCAGGCCAACATGGTCTACGACGGTCTGAAGGTGACATTTCTCAGACGCCATCTAGGCCGTCAGAATACTGTCTGTACCGCATATCTTCACGAAAGGTTGTACATACTGCCTGCCAACGCATGATGTCACTAGCCAATACTCGAAGAGGAGGAGTAGCAGTCTCATAGGAGCTTGCAGGTAGCGTGGGCACTGGGTAGCAAGTACTTACTTGTACACGGCAGTACAAAATCTACCGATGTAATTGCAGATAGGTCGACTGCCTATACTTGATATGCGCGTATCAGTGGTCCAACTTGCTCCACTGGCTCAGAGAAGGTTTCTATCTATCAACCTTCTTCCGGGTCGGCACCCCTCTACTCCCATGACGCATATGCCTGTTAGTAGTCCTGCAAACGTAGGTGAGCCACGCATTGCGGAGAACGGTCACTCGCGGTCGGGGGTCGAGCCACCGGACATATCCAATGAGTGGAATCTTGATTATGCTCACCAATTCGCGGTAAACGTATGTACCAGCAACTTCTGTATCCCCAGGACTGCAGATGCAATGCATTCACCGACCCAGTGTATGCGCTACTGGACCAGCGGCCCGGGTACTATAACTTGGGTCTCACGTCTGTATGCCTGTATGCAGAACCGCCTGCGGCAAAGCAAACGACACTCTCTGGACCGCCTTGCAAGAAGACGACACCTTCAGATGCTATATTCGCTTTCTGTAGGCTGCATCGCTGAGGGCGGACACTCGTAGAGACGGCGGTACTAGCACATGGCATTGAAAGCATGACATATAAGTACAGACATATTGCATGAAGTGGAATGTACATGTACGGCGATTATAGACCATGAAGAACCTCATGAGTAGAAGTCCTCACTTCTCAAACTCGCCCGGATGCCTGCTGATTGGACAGGCATCCGCCATTTGCTCTTGGCGCTTCACCAGAACCGATGCAGAGTGGATGCGTGAATTAGCTGCTCGGGCAGAAAGGCGCCATTGACACGATACTGAGTGCTCGAAAGAGTAAAGCGAGCTATAGGTGGTCCATGCTGACCAGATAGAGACGCAGAAAATTTGGGATGTATTGATCTGTACTGGAGGATGGAGGAAGCACGCAAGAGAGGGCGGGCGCGATACGCAAATTTGCTTGCAATATAAAGGGAAGGCGAGGTGCTGAGATAAGCACATGTGTCACGTGGTGCAACCTGTCAGTCGCTGGGTTCGGCCCCGGGCGCGAGTCTCAGCCAGCTTCAGCCACCACCACTCGTACTCAATTCAAGCTCGCGATTGCTATTCATCACACATACACTCGCGGCACCCGGGTCTCTCGGTGTCACTCCTTACGTCCAGGCACTATCCTATCCAGAGGTTCTCAAATGTACAGATGGGAAGCACGACGATAAGGAACGTCTTGGGGCTGCTTAAGAGCGAGAAAGTGAAGGAACGCCAGGAAGGTATCACCGAGTTGCGATCCTTCTTCGCCCACGACGATGCTATCGACAATGTCGATGCAAGCGGGAAAGGGGAGGCATGGTGTGTCATCTTCAATGCTCTGTTTATGGCCGTGAAGAGGGAGAAGGAAGCGTACACGAAGAAGGGCGACGCGTCCAGCGCCGTCGTCAAACATAGGTTAGCTGAGGCAGCCTCTGCCGTTCGGTGGCTAGTCGAAAGAAGTTACACACGCATGAACGGCAAGGCGATGAAACGCATTCTGCATCCGCTCACCGTGGGCATCGTGGACAGAGGAGAGCTATTCGCTCCCGTCGCTCTGCAATATGCCAAGGCGATCCGGTGCATCTTGAGCTACCCCCCTCATCTCGAACACGTAGGGGAGGATCCGTGGGTAGCGCTGCTTGAGCTATCTCTGAATGTTGTCCTCAGGGATAATGTAGAGAGGAGTCTAGAGGGATTGGACACATTCGCTGGAGAGGACCTACAATCGGACGTGGAAGACTCTGGAGAGGACGACATGGCCACACCTGGGCCACGCACCTCTAGAAAACGGAAAGTTGCCAAAACGCAACAGAGACGTCGAACGCCGTTCTCCGCCAGCCCTTCGCCCCACACGCACTTTGTTACTCAGGAGCAGGTGGAGTTCATGTCCTTGATCGTCTTGCTTCTCCGATCGCCTTCCGCTCCATTACTCTCGCCTCCACCCGAATACCCGCACTTATCGGTTGCTCTGTTTAACCGACTGGTTCGCATTCTGCAGACATACCCAGGAGACTCTTCAATTCACCATGATTATTTGCTCGCGCTCTCGGCTGCACTCTCGCATGTATCTTTGAACGATAGCGCAACCGTTACTTCGTTCTCTCGTTCAGTCTGGGATGGTCTCCTCAGCATGTGGGGCACAAAGAATCAGCGCATGAAGCAAGATTTAGTCATTGTTTTGCAGACGCTGTTCCCCTTCTATACAGCAGAGCCCCTCGACCCAACCGCGTCTCTCGATGCGGACTACGCAAAAGGCATCTCCAAATTGTGGCACTTGCTAGGCGGCGAAGCCGACAGTCGCTGGGGCGTTGACGGGTTAGCCCTGGACCGGCTGCGCCTCGTAGTGCGGGAAGCAGACACGGATGAAGACCAGCCAATTCCATTCGTTGGGTCTACATACCGCCATGGATGGCAGTTTGATTCTGGCCACGCTCTTGCATGGACCATCCTCGAGCTACGTTCGAATTGCACAGCCAAGGCAAGTACGCTCCTTTCCCTTTGTCATTGTTGAACGTGGAATTATAACACTCATAACCTTGCAGCTACATGCGCTTACTGAATCCGTGCATTCGCTGGAGCCCGACACCCATCGAGGGGAGGGCAAACGCATCAAGCTAGAGAATCCGATTAAATCCATCCTCGATCTCATCAATCATTCCTCGATCTCAACCATACGAGCGTATCATCTGCAGAGCTTGCTCTTCTTCATCGACAAACATTGGTCACTGGTCCATGATGAACTTCGACAACAGGTCATGTCAGTGCTTCTGCAGTTCGTCTCGTTCGAAGATGCGTCCATCCAGGCTTGGACATTCCTATGCCTTGCCGCCATAGCCCATCACGTCGGCTCTGAAGCAAAGGCGTGTTCTGCACCAGGCGCTGGACAACAGAGCGCACTGTCTGTAACGTGGGACGCCATCTACGCCCATGCTATGCGCCGCACAACGGTGGCGTCGGTCTCTCGTGCGGCCTGCCATGCTGCATCGCTCATCATGCTACACGCCAAAGACCTGCTAACGTCTCAGCGCCTGATTGCTGAGATAGAGACGTTAGTAAAGGATCTCGAGGTTCAAGGACCTGTGTTCCCTCACGACTCGGTCTGCACCTTCTTGGACCTCGCACTGCGTATAGCCAACCAGGACGCTCGCCTGTATCGCATGCAGATGGAGGAGAAAGTGCTCACCTGGTTTCTTGATACCTGGAGAGTGGAAGCGACATCGAAGACGAAGTTGCTGCCGTACACCGTGACCGACTTGCTGACTCTCCTAGAGGGTATCTCTTCCTTCCCCACGAGAAGCAATCTCATTTGTCAGATGTTACTGCCTGACACCGCTATTGTCCGGGCTGCAGAGGACCACTGCTATACGACGGTCATACGAGACTTTACCCTCCATGCCCGTCTTCCGTCCACTGTCCACCTTCCCTCTACCAGTGATACTAAGTCGTCGAAGGGACCGACCCCCGACAATGAACACGACGTCGCCTCCGACGACGAGCTAGCTCCGCCTCGTAGTCGAGAGCGCCGTATCTCGACGTTTCTGATGAAAGTCGCGGAGGACCTCTGCACTGCTTGGGAAGCAAGCAAGGATGCGCCTGGATTCGTCTCCGCCGAGAAAGTACGGTCCAATCTCGATGTAGCGTTTGTATGCCTGGGCTACGAAGCAGTCCTCGTCATCAATGGCACTCGGTCAACGAGACGCACCGTACAGGCTGCTTGTCGACTTATTCAGGCGATCTTTCCTTACATCCCCGAGAAACGGTGGACCTCAGACGAGCGATCTCTTATGTTGCATAGCTTGCAACCGCTTATACTCGTGCAACCACAAACATCCATGGAACCGCTCGAACTGTTGGCATCAGCAGGACCATACACAGGAGTCAGGCGGGAGGCACTAAGGGCCCTGCATGCGTCCACGGGGCGCCGCGAGAGGGACAGGCAAGTGCGCCGGCGTATGCAACGTGCTGTCTTCCGTTCCGTCGACGTACGTGATCAGGCCATTCACAGACGTGGATCCTCGCTGAAGACCATACTCTCGCCTAGGTCCAAGAGACGTTCAACGAGCTCTTGAGTGTGCTGAAGACCGCACTCCGAGTGGCATCCGGCGCGCCCGCGAACATTGAGTCTGATAGTCAGGCCATGGATGTCGATGCCGAAGACGATTTTGGCCAACTGAGAACGGCGGAAACCACGGCAGTCTCCGCCGGGCTGCTGGGAGCTAGCACTGCGTACATGGACCAGGGTAGCATCAAGATTTGCATGACTACACTGGCGGCCGTGCCTATCATGCAGTCCATTTCGGGGCAACCTATGCGAGACAAGGATTTGGCCGATCTGGTTCTAGACTCCGATGATGCACGGCTATTAGGCATGGCATCTGCGTATTTCTCCATCGTAAAGAGCGGAACGCTACTGGTCTCCAATTCAAATATGGTGGCGTTCTCGAAGTTGCTGCGCGAATTTTGGGGGCAGTACGCATACGCAAGAGACGACCAATTTCATAGATTGACCCTGCTCTTTCTACACTCCACGATGAAACAATGGATGGATTCCGCCACTCCCGATGACATTTGTCAGTCGGTTCGAGACTTATGGAGGCTCGTAGTGGAGAAGTCGCTGTTACCGAAGCGGAAGATGACATCGTGGAGGGGACGGGATGACGTCGTTCGTTTCCTTGACGCTAATCTAGCTCTCGACCCCGAGGAGGCTTTCTGGGCACCCATAGTCGATCGCTCTTCTACACCACAAGGCGATACAGAGGCCAGAACGATCGCCCTTCTTCCAGCCTCGATGTTGCCAACACTAGGAAACGACGTGGATATCCGAGTTCGTTTCCGCGCTTCTGCCGCATCAGCGCGCATGTTTGCACGAGCGAGCAAACTGGGACAAAATCTGGGCGCTCTGTATACGGATGTCTTGAGTCACCTAACCTCGGACGAGCATGCGTATGTGAAGCTGCTTGATTGTACAATACACTCTGTGCTGATGCACCCCCTTGCAGATTTGAGAGGATGATCTCACGCATCATTTGCTTGGCGAACATCATGATCGTCAGCTCTGCGGTTAGAAGAGGAGCTTACTGGAATTTGCTGGAAGGCTGCTTGTTTGCGCCCTTGTATGCGAACCACACCGAGGCAGCGTTAACAGGGGTGTCAAAGAGGATGGGCTTGTCGAGTCTTGCAGAACTCTTCGAGCACTATGCTTCCCAAATAGCCTCTGCTATTTGCTCGGCAGAAAAGGACTTCTTAACCTTGCCGCCTCGTTTACTCGGATTTGCGGAGAGAAGACAGTGTGCAGAAGCAACATTCCACGCCTTTACTCCCGCTAATCTCTTGAACGACCGCCGAAAGCATGGGCGCAAGCTATTCCGCTCTCACTGCGACGCGATTCACAAGTCATTGGCTGACGGCCTACAAGCGTGTTTCCCCGAGATAGTCGGGTACGAGATTGTGATCCTCGTGGGTCAGAGTTTGACACAGAACACCCCGATCCCGGAGGATCTGGCATTGCGGCTCAGGAGCACAATGCGTGAGCTTGATTCACACACCTTTGACGACAATCTGCGGCGCGCTGTAGACGTCATCGCCACCACAATTGTTCGCACCTTGGGCGATCAGGATACATCACGAAGCGGACCTATCTATACAGGCATCAAGCTCTCTGGTTTCGATGAAGACAACCTACGTGTGCTCGACGAATTGTTCAAGCATAGGCGTGTTGAAGAATTCCAGTTTCATGAGCCGAATGTTCCCCTCTACAGCACCGAAGCCGTCTTCACGGCGCTGCAATGGTTCGGGGCGTGGATCCCAGAAGTAAACGAGCCCTCCGTTACATATCACGTCGTTCATCAGCTATTCGCGGATATAGAACGCTGTCCATTCATCAATGAGCAAATGCGACTGCTCAATGCCATCTGTGCATGGGTCGGCACCCGTCACCGCCATTTTGAGGACTCCACCTTGCTTAGGACGCTCATGAACTTGGCCTCAACCGTAATATCGCAAATGGACATGGCGCGCGCTGCACAGTCGATCCTTCAATGGGGTTTCGAGGTGTACGCTCGACAGACTGAGGACAATGCCCGCATCCCCAACATCTTAGTCCAGCTTGGTTCCATCGCACAAGACTACAAGCGGTGCTCACTTGATCGGTCGGCAAGTATTCTCGGCGAAGATCTCACTTGCTGGGTGGAGTCTACGATACAAATTGTTGTTGAAGCTCGCTCGCGACCGCAACTCAGCCAAGTGCTTGCGTCTTGGCCATTCAATACGTCGTCTCCTATTCTAGCACGCCTCCAAGACAGCCTCACTCCATCACAGATATCGCAACTGCTCTCTGACGCTCCTCCTTCGACCAATAAATTCAGATTGGTGCGCAGAATCCACAGTCTAGTATCCGGTCCGGAAGGTTCAGATGCTCGTTTCACGGACTCTGATTTCTGGCGGCTCAAACAATGTATACCGTCCTCAGACAAGCTCCACGAAGAGGACATAGACGCCTTCGTCCTACTTCTCATGCATCGCGGTGGGGTCATACGCAGCCCGGGAAGCGCAGGCAAAGTGGGCAACCAGACTGTTCGCGAGACGCATCGCGAGTTATTGTCTTCGTCAGAGCAAGTCTGCACCCATGCCGCTCAGCGAGCTATCGTCATCTCTTTACTCGAAGGATTGGACTCTGCCTCCGCCTCTGAGATCAACCTTGCGTATCGCACGCTCCGATTCGTGATGTCGGTATTCACGTTGGACAAAGCTGCTCTAGATTCCTGGTACAGAGAACACGGCGGCGACCTGCAAAATCTTCAGGCCCATCCGGTCCCACTTCCAATCACCCCTAGCAACAATCTTCTACAAACTCTGGAGAGCTCTCACGCCATTCAAGCATCTCAGCATCCCTCTACTTGGATCACCAACTTAACACTGTCTCTCTGCGGCGCACTCGCAGCGCGCGACCGGTTCTACGGGGCTCTTGCACTCATCCTACGTTCCAGTGCTATCTTCGCCGAGAACGTCATGCCTGTGCTCGTTCACGTCGTACTGGATAGTGAGCGCTCATCTCAAAGTGCTGACACTGACTGTCCTTTGAGAACGGCACTCTCGAGGCATTTTGACGAGGTGCTGAACTTCAAAGACGCAGACATTCGATGCCTACGCGCTATCATCGACACCATGCTGTATCTTCGTCATTTTCAGCCTCCTGGTGTTCGGGACGCACTGGCTTACGACACGTGGTTACAGGCAGACTATAGGTTGCTCGCGAAGAGCGCTGTCAAGTGTGGTGCATACACGACAGCGTTACTGTTCCTTGAACTAGCTGCGGACGGAGAAGTGGAAGACCATCCTTGGAACAGTGCAACTGAAAGCACGCTCTTCGACATCTACAGCCGTATAGACGAGCCCGATGGATTCTACGGCATTCGGTCTAGCAACCTCAATGACTTCCTCGTCAAGCGACTCCATCATGAAAGGCAATGGGACACAGCATTCCGTTACCACGGTGCCGCACTCGCAGCTCGCCCCGCTGACAGTGTACACGTGCATGGAATCGTTCAGTCTTTGCACGCGTTCGGTTTTGACCGCCTTGCAATGACTGCTCTGGGCTCGACCCCTTCATCTCAGACAGGTGATCAGAACGACAGCGATATGTCATACGAGCTTGGATGGCGAACAGGTGCTTGGGACCTGCCTGACTGTCGTGCAGGCCAATATCTTGGAGCATCGCTGTACGTGTCCTTGCGGGCTGTTCATTGTGAAAGAGACATGTCCAGAGTAGATACCGTTATACGCAATTCGCTGTACGAAGAGTTCACTCAACTACAAAGCCAGGGTGACGAAGACTTCACCGGCATGCGGCGGACTGCTCAGAACCTCATGTGCCTACGTCAGATACGGTGGTGGAAAAGCGATCTTCTGCCAGCCTTTACCCGAAGTGCTAATGCTCAGCCCGTGGTGCCCATATGGGACGCATTCAGCCGGATTGATGGTCTCGAGAGGTGAGCCATCCCTACCAGTTTTGACCTGCATATCACTGACTGTTATACAGTTTTGACGATGTAGAGTCCGTCATGGCCACCCGCATCTCCCTGATCCGCGCTCGACGCCAGAAGGAAGAGCGCGAACAGATTGGAGAGCTTCTCTCCCCCTTGGGACAACAATTGGTCGAACTGGAGAGAAGCTGCCTTCTTCATCTGTCTCGAGCAGCGCGGGACGCCCACCGGACCCAAGCAGCGCTCAACGCAGTAACACAGGCTCAGGTTCTAGGGAAGTGCCCAGTGCCACAAGTCGAAGAGGAGTTTGCAAACGTGCTATGGCTCATGAAGGAGCCCCGCCTGGCTACTTCCTTACTGCAGGGCATAGTCTCTGGCATGAATCAGAGGGTAACGGAAAATATAGGCGAGGAGACAGCTGCATATGCATCTCTTCTGGCTCATTTGGTAAGTTGGGTTCGTTCCGTTGCTATGGGTAAACTCTGCTGAATCTTGTCTCAGGGCACGTGGTGCGCACAGGCGTCGCTAGATAAACCTGACGCGATCGTCAATCGGTACTTCGTGCCAGCTACGCAGATGCTGTCAAACAAAGGGGATGAAACGAATCCTGGACAGTGCGCATCTGTCCTGCATCAGTTTGCAATCTTCGCAGATCACCAATACCGTTCAATCGCCAATTCTCCGGATGTTCTCCGATGGAGGGTCTACGTAGATCGCAAGACTGAGGAAGTCAAACTGCGTCATGAAGAAGTGCAAAGGGCGCCGGCAGGCTCTACCCAGCGCAAAGGCCTTGAACACAATCTTGCCAAGGCTCGCAACGAGTTACGCATAGATCAAGCGCGCTTCAAAGATAGTATGGATGCACGGGACAAATTCCTCGTTTTAGCCGCAAAGAACTACTCGGAGTGCCTGGCACATTCGGACACTTTTGACAGCGAGGCCATCATTCGGCTATGTTCACTGTGGTTGGCCAACTTCGAGCGACAGGATATGTGTTCCGACTTTGGATCTGCGTTAGAGCGTGTCGCGTCGCACAAGTTTATCTTCCTGGCTCATCAACTCGCCGCCAGATTATTACAACTTACGTCGTCACGAACTCCGTCGAGCCAATCACTGCTCCATGGACTGCTGGGAAGGATGTGCAGAGAACATCCGTTTCACAGCTTGTACCAGGTATTGTGTCTCATGTTCGAGAAGGGCCCTTTAGACGCAGCACCTGGCCGGCGACAGTCAGGGAGGCTAGAACAAGTGGCCCCCCAGTCAGACAGAGCCATAGCTGCACGAAGCCTGTATGATCGACTCAAGACTGATGTGCAAGTACAAGATCGTGTCGAGGATGTTGAGCAACTTTGGCGAGCGTCCTTCCAGTGGGCTATGTATCCAAAGACGAAGGTTCCCGACAGCGGTTCGCACCGTATCCCGGAGGAGATGATGATCAAGAAGCTTAACAACCTTCGCGTTCCGGTCATCACCGCGTACACGCCGGTTGACCCCTCGGGTCGATACGAAGACTGCGTATGGATCAATCATTTCGATGCAATGTACAGTGTTGCAGGGGGTCTCAACAAGCCCAAGATCACCGTATGCGTTGGAAATGACGGCCAGCGATACAAACAGCTAGTGAGTACAGGTTCCCCCAGCAACGAATCCCACTCACCCGTACCTACACCTCAGTACAAGGGCGGTGATGACCTCAGGCAGGATGCAGTCATGGAACAAGTATTCGATCTGGTCAATATATTGCTTAGACGGGATCGCGAAACACGAAGGCGAGACCTCTCTGTACGAAGATATCAGGTCATTCCTCTAGCTTCTCAAGCTGGTATATTGGAGTTTGTGAAAGACACTACGCCGCTGGCATCTTGGCTATCCAGTGCTCATATGCGGTAAGTATATGTAATGTTGTGGAGCAACTCGAGCTCAACCGTCTGAACGTCTCACAGTTATAGACCAGGCGATATGCGGCCGGGCGAAGTATTGAAAAAGATGAAGACGAAACAGTCGGAGTGTGGCAATGATCGCACGGAGATGACGAAGTACTTCATGGGTATCCGTCAGCGGTTCCGGCCCATCATGCGGCACTACTTCACTGAACGCCACAAGGAGCCCCTGGCGTGGTTTACGATGCGCCTCAAGTACTCACGTAGCGTTGCGACGACGTCTATCGTCGGTCACATTCTCGGTCTCGGGGACAGGCATATGTCAAATATTCTCATGGACAACAATACAGGAGAGATGGTCCATATTGACCTAGGCATCGCGTTCGACCAGGTGAGCAGTAGTTTGCCGTTGGACAACAAGATCTCACCTATCGCTTTGATAGGGCAAGATGTTACCTATACCCGAGCGTGTTCCTTTCCGCCTGACCGCCGACGTCGTGGATGGGATGGGGACCTCCGGAACACAGGGCGTCTTTCAGAGATGTGCGGAGGAGACCCTCCGTGTTCTACGAGATGAATCCGAGGTTCTTTTCACCGTTCTCGAAGTGTTCAAGCATGATCCTCTTCATTCCTGGTCCGTGTGGTAATCTTCATGGCCCTGCAACGTATTCCGCTAACAATTGAGTAGGGTTGCGAGCGAAGTGAAAATGAAGCGTGTTCAGGGCTCCGGACATGACGCGACCTTGACAGGAGAAGCCGTTCGCATGATGATTGGTATCGATATCGCGAGTGGTACTGCGGATGTAGCCGCTGATCGTGCGCTGTCCGCCGTCAGAAGAAGGCTAGACAAGACGCTATCCGTCGAGTACACCGTCAACGAGCTCATTGCTGAGGCCACTGACCCGGGAAACCTGGCCCAGATGTATTATGGTAGGCATGTGTGTTGCTTCCGGGTTCTTAGTCCTGACGTACTGGCAAGGTTGGAGCGCGTGGTACTGAAAACGCATATCTTCCCTGCACGCGTCAATAACACGCTCTCTTACCTATTCATATTACTGGTGCTTTCGGACTTGTTCATAGCCACCTCATCGTTTTCATGCCCTAGGCTGGCACGCGCATCCATGTTACTGTAGCATAATTCACCCATGTAGCATACTAACTAGTACCAATAGAACCACTGACAGACGCACGTGGGCTGCCAGGCTGGATGGGTGCTTGCTAAACATTCTCGTCTATATGGAAAGCAGTTGTCCCCGTCACGCACACAAGGGTAGAGAGGATTACTGATCACGGGTATAAACCACGCACAGGTGTGTATCACGTATGAATACAAGCCACGACACAAGGCCATCTGCGACGGAGCATGCGAGTGGCAGACCGTCCCTTCTCCCTCGCCCCCGTGGAAACAATACACAGCTCACTGCGAAGAAACGAAGTGCGACCGAGGATGGAAACGATATCCAGAGGAGAACGAGCGTAGATCGATGCATGCTATGACATGGTAACAATGGAACCCTCAAAACGACGGAACGACGGACCCTTCACTTCGACTTCGCAATCTCCCGCGCAGCCTTGATAAGTGGCGCCAGTGTCCTTAGTGGCTCGGAGAGCTTGAAGAATGGATGCTAAGAGCGGCAGTCAGCGAAACCTGCCGTCATTAAGGTTGGCACGCCGATCGCACCTGGAGAATCTCAGTCGCATTTGGCCGCTTCTCCGCATCGACCTCCAAGGTCTTCGCAAGGTAGTCCCGGAACACAGGCGAAAGCGCCTCTGGGTTGGCAATAGTCGGCGTACCGTTGGTCGCGATGAGGTATAGTGCCTTCAAGGGATTTTGGTTGAGGTATGGCGGTTCGCCTTCGATCATTTCTGTATGCGTGGTTAGTCAGGTGACCTCGAAGCCCGCACACAATGCTCACCTATTGCCATGATCCCCAAACTCCAGATATCCACCTTCGGGCCATACTCTTTCCGCGTAACAACCTCGGGTGCCATCCAGTACGGTGTACCGACCATTGTTGTTCGCTTCGCGTTCCCATCAGAAATCTGCGCACAGAAACCGAAGTCGGCTGTAGACACCCTGAGTCTCATGTTCGCTCAACAGACTTGCTATACTCACTCAGCTTGATGTCGCCGTTCATGCTCAAGAGAACATTATCACTCTTGATATCACGGTGGATGACGCCGTGTCGGTGGAGGTGCTCGAGCCCTTGCGCGGTTTCCCTCGAGACAGCGGCGATTTGGCCCTCGGACATGAGGTTGGCGGTGACGACGTCGGTCAGCGAGCCGCCCTCCATGTACTCCATCACGACCCACAACTCGTTCTTGTACAGGAAGGAGTCGATGTAGTTGACGATGTTGGGATGGCGCGAGGCACGCATAACCAAGATCTCGTTGATGATAAGGTCCTTCTTTGGCTGCTTCTCCAGGTCCATCTGCTTGATCGCAACCGACATGTTCGTGCCGACCTGATACGCAGTGTATACACCGCCGGAGGCCCTACGCAACGTGTGTGCCTGGTCGTCAGCGGGTGCACTTTACATGAGATCAAGGCACCAGCTACTTACCCCGCACCAATCTTGACGAGGTTCCGGTACAGCCGCGTAGGGTCTGCGTCCGTGCAGATCGCCTGCAGCCTCTTGACGATGTCCTCGTCCTTGGCCTTGTCCTTCTCTTTCTTCTCCCTCCGGCGCGGCGTCGCGCCCGGCCCGTTCGCCACCTTCTGCAGGCTCGCCGCGGCGGGACTCGGTTGTTGCTGCGCTGCGGACCGGACGTCGTGGCCGCCGCGCTCGCGTTCCCGCATGGACGCGGACGGCTTGAGGCGGAGGTCCGTTTGCGAGGAGCCCGGAGATGACTTGTTTGGCTTCTGTGCCGGGAACGCCACGGGAGGGGGAGGCGCCTGCCCGTTGCTGGGTGCGGGTGAGCGCCGGTCGCGCGTCGTATTGGCGCGTGCGAGCTGGTCGCCGGATTTGTGCGGCTTGCTCGGGGGAAGACGCTGCGAGGTGGACCGGTCGAGCGCAGTGGTCGTCGCAGGCGGGTGGGGTGCCATACGATGGGAGCTCGGGGCGTTGGTTGATGGGGCCACAGAGGGCGCCTTCTTGGGAGGCGGAGGCGCAGAACGCTGTCTACGATGAGCAAGTCGATCGAAAGCCACTATGTGAAGCGAGTGCTCACAGGGTTCTGGAAGCCATCCTCGATGAATTGCTTGGGCTGCGACTGAGGGGTCTGCACGGGCGGAGGTGCCGGTACCGCGCCCATCTTGTCCCACACCGATGTGTCGCCACGGCCCTCCTGGTAGAACTTCACGATCTCCATGACTGCCTGTGGGTTCTTCTCTTGCTCCAGCTTGGAAATACCGCTCTCCTGCAGAAGTTGCTGCCATTCCTTCGGCAAACCTGTGAATTCACCAGTAGAGGAGTTGAAGCCGACATGTGTCAGATGGACGGGATCGTAGGGCGTGCTGATCTCAGGTCGCTTGTTGTTGTTCAGGAAAGGCAAATCGAAGCCGAAGACGCTCTTCTTTGACTTCGTCGACGTCGTCCCGCTTCGCCCCCGCAACGTGCCCGGCGTTGCTGTCGGGGCGCTTGGAGTGTTGTTCACGACGCCATAGCCCAGCTGGTCCTGCATGGTTTGCATGTCGAACGAGTCCGGCTGGGGAGGCGGGATGGGAGGCGCGGCGGGGTATAGCTGCTGCGGAGATTGCTGCTGGTCGTCGACGTAAAAGACGGTGTCCGGCGGGAGGCTGATCGGATCGGAGATGCGCTGGTTGGCGAGGTTGCGCTGGGTGGGGAAGAGGTCGTTCAGGTTGGCGGTGTTGGCCCGCGATGGGCGCGGAGGGGGCGCAGTGCCGTTCATGGTGGTGGCCGGGGCACTGTCGTTGCTGATGGTGCGGTTGGATGCAAAGGGATCGTGGTCAATGTTCTTGGCCACGCTGGGTGCAGGCAGGCTGTGTTTGCGAGGCGGGGGCTTCTGGAGAGAGTTGCGAACCCTGCTCTTGGATGCCGACGGGGGTGCGGGCGCCTGCCGAGACGGTACGTACGGATCCTGGTAGTTGGCGGCAGCAGCTGCGTGGAGGTTGGCCTCTGCGAGTAGCTCGTTGTACTCCTGGATGGACTCCCGGCTGGGGCGGTGGTACTCGACAGTGATCTTTGAGTGGCGGCTAGACGCTGACGGGGGTTGATACTGCCTCTGGTTCACAGCACTCTGGGAGGTCGCCGACATGGACAAGCGAGGCGAAACGGCGCGGGAGAGGAAGGTGCTGGAGGGCGAGAGGGAAGGAGCGACGGGTCGCGGATGGGGTAGACAACGATCAGAACAAGGAAGGCGAGTGCGGTGGCTGTGGACAGCTTTGCCTTTTACCTGCCCCGGCGATCCCCACGGTTATATTAATCGCAGTCCGCGCAGCGAACGCTATCTGCTCTCGATGTCGCCGTCGTCCTCAACGAGGCGAGAAGACCGACTATCAGGCGTCGGTGTCGTGCAAATGTACCTCGACAACGGCCGTGGCACCGGTGGCGACCTCGAAACTTTACCCCCGTTATCGATCTCCATGCTCGACTTGCTATATTAGGCAAGTTCGGAGAGCCGAGGATTGTACTCGTTCCTCACTGCTAAATATTTCGTGCCTCAGTGTTCCTGTCTGCTCGCTTTGGTTGGTAGCGACCGTCCAAGCCAGCTTCACCTATCCGCCACAAGGGTTGTGGTTGCGCCACAGTCGATCTTGTCGTCCGGAGGCAATCGACTGAAACCTGACACAACCTGCCAAAGGTCGGAGCACCGAGTCTCGGACGCAGAGTCCAGGTCGCTGTCACACCACCACCTACGCAGGAGTCAAGTCTCACCCTCACCAGAGCCTATCTGTGTCGGTATAACGACCATTCAATGTTCCCCCCTGCAGAGCTGCCTTTCCCCGGAGAGCTCTTACTCATAACGGACGAACTTCCATCCCCGGCAGACTTCCTCCTCCACAAGCTACTTGCTGACCAGCTAAAACACGTGCGGGGAAGCAGCACGCACACACGCTGCCTCATCCTCTCCGCGCTGCATGACCCCGCGCGCTGGAAACACATCGCTGCGAAGTCGGTGCGGGCCCATCCTTATCGCGCACGATTCACCCACCCACGCCCTTGCAGAATGTGAACCTGGATCAGCATGTCGCTTCTCGGAGGCTGTCATTCATCGATGTGTTGAGCCAGCTCCGGTCGGAGACAACGTTGCGGTCGCTGTACGATGTGGTACAAACACACTTGCATGCGGCAGGACCAGACGAAGGACCCACGCTGGTTATCCTGGATGACGTTTCGGTGCTGGAATGGCTAGGCTACTCGACGACAGAACTGTTCCGCTTCCTTCGTGCTCTCACCGCACTGTGTCGTAAGGTACGTAACACTTGCACAACAAGACTGCCTACTCATGATTCAGTCAGAACGACGCTGCACTTGTTATCCGACATCACATCATCACCCCTGGCGATCCAGACGATCTCCTACGCCATCTGTTACAACTCGCGTCATACCACATTGACGTACGACCGTTGTCCAGTGGGCGCAGCGGGGCAGTATCTGGAGAGGTATGCTACATTGGCAATAGCCATCGCCAGATCGATGCTCATAGGCACAGGTCGCTCTTCATGCAGGAGCGTCCTGCCGTCCATCATCCCACATCAAGTTAATACCGCGAAGCGCAGCGGTCCAGTACCGCCTGACAGACACAGGCGCCACGTTCTTCAGCAAGGGAACGAGTGCTGGTGTTCTATGAAGAGATACCCACAGCCCCGCGGTCTCGCTGACCGGACGACCTATGCGATACGACGGATCATCTACCGACCTAACATCGCTCGCATCCGCGACCGGAACCTGAGGTCACAGGATACGTCAAGCTGTCGGGGGATGACCGAAGACGAGGAAGGAGGTGACTGCGCGTTTCACTTGTGGACACAGAAGGCCGTGGGCCACGAATGAGACACAGGCTGCTGCGGCGTGCCTCAGGACCTTGAGGAGTGTTTCTTGAGAGGTACACGCGGCCCAGTGGCTCTTGGCTCGATGCACAGGCCATATGGCTGCGTTTCATTACGTGGATGTGTATGATTAGCCATTCAAGGACCTCTGAGCCATTCATTCACTGAAATAGACCTCCTCCCCTTCTACGGTTCGTTCAGCTCGTGTCTTAACCTTCGTATCTTCCACATTGGTGAGTCGAGTGCGACGGCCGTCTAGGTTGTCACGATCGCGGCGTGACCGACGTATACGCGTCCCGTCACGCGTACGGGCGCGTCCCTCTTTGTCGTGTACATGTCGCAAGCGTTCCTTCCGCTACGTCCGTTTGCTTGATTCATCTTGCGAGGCTGCGACAAATCAGACTAAAACACTCGCCGTGTGTACCAACCTCAAAGGCCTTGAAGCCTTAAACCTCTGGCTGTCGATCCAGAGAAGACCCGAGAGAGATGCAAGCAACCCTCGACGCAACTGCCCTCAGACGTGAGCCGAACTCAGTGTAGATGCCATCTCTACGCATTCACCAAATATATTCCCATGTAGAGCTCTCAAAAGCCCTGTTCTGCCTATCGCGCTACGGCGAAGAGCTGACAATCCATGCAACGCGCGACGAGCTCGCCCTCTCCACGACCAACACTTCGCACTCCGCGTTCTGCAAGTTCAAGTACCGGCGGCAGTTCTTCAGCCGATACAGTCTGGCGCAGCCCGCCGAGCTCGCCGAATTCTTCGACGAAGATGAGGGGCCGAGCGTGTCGGGCCAGCTGCAGACGAAGGTCGCCTTCGCGCCCCTGCCAGTTGATGGGACGCGCTGCTAACCGCCGCCGGGCTTGCGCAGAACCTGCTTTCGATCCTCAAGCACAAGACTGTGGAGAAGACGGTGGACAAGTGCGAGCTGATCATCACGGATGCGGACAACCCAGCGCAGGGAGGCGAGGACGAGCGGGACTCGCTGGAGAGCAGACTCACCGTGCGATTGCATTGCAAGCACGGTGAGTCAATATATGCGCATGTGTATGCCGGTAGAAGTCTCATCGTTTGACTGAATAGGTGTCATCAAGACACACCGACTGCTGCTGCAGACCCCAAACTCACTACTCGCTCCAGCTGTTCCCGATGCCGAATACTACAGCCGTCTGACTATCAGCGCACGCGCCGTGCGGGACATGATCGAGCACTTCACGCTGCAGAAGGGGCCAAAGAGCGATCCGCAGCTGATCTGGACGTTCAATGACTTCGACGTCCAACTCAAGGGCACGGAGAGTATCATGACCAGCAAGAGTGCGTACCGCATGCGAAGTCTCCCGCACGCAGCTGACCTCACACACCGCACAGACGGCCCGCAGCTCGCCACCGAGCTCACCATCAGCGCCGAAGAGTTCGATCGGTACGAGCTCTTCAACACGCCGCTCACGCTCTCGTTCCACCTCCGCGAGTTCAACGTGCGCGCCCCGCCCCCTACCCGAGTGTCCCGCTGACCCGCCCCGCAGGCGACGGTCGCGTACGCAGAGGCCTGCTCCCTCCTGCTCGACATCAGCTTCACCGACGCCGCGTCCCCGCTCTTCATCGACCTCTCCGGCGACCTCTCCCAGGCGCTCTGCGTCATCTCCACCAGCGGCCTCGGCCAGGTCGCCCATGCGCACGCGCAGGCCGTCCCCGCCCGCCCCCCGCCGCGCGTCCAGCCGAAGCGCAAGCGGCCTGTCGACGACGACGCGGACTTGCGCGGAGTGAGCGTCGTGTCGGACGCGGATCGGAATGGTAACAGGCAGGCGACCACGAGGGTCGTGCAGCCAGCGGAAGACAGGAGGTCCGTCGCGCGTGAGGTCAGCACAGC
This sequence comes from Fomitopsis palustris, assembly GCA_029783445.1. Taxonomy (NCBI): domain Eukaryota; kingdom Fungi; phylum Basidiomycota; class Agaricomycetes; order Polyporales; family Fomitopsidaceae; genus Fomitopsis; species Fomitopsis palustris. The sequence continues at coordinate 147,559 of JARAOQ010000040.1, forward strand.
ACCCGCCGCGACGCCCCTCCCTCCACCACAGCGCACATCCATGCCCCCGCCCTCACTGCCAGCGCGCGAGTCCATGCCGCCGCCTCCCCTCCCCCAGCCCTCCGCGCGCCTGCAGCCACCCCGCAGCCGACCAGCCACCGCGCGGCCCTCCAGTGCCTCCGCTGCGCGCGCGCGCGAGCCGCTCTTCCTCCCCAGCTCGCAGCCCTCGGAGGCGGAGGCCGAGCTCCAGCTGCCCCCGCGCGGGGACGAGGAGCCGCTCTTCCTGCCGGGCACGCAGCTCTCGCAGGCGCTGCTCGAGTCCGGGCTCGGGCTCGAGGGCATGACCGCACGCGAGTTCGCGGCGATGCTCGAGGGGGACGCCGAGGAGGTCGACTTTGATTTGGAGTTTGCGGAGGGACGACAGGAGGCCGGAGGTGGAGATCCGGACGGGGATGGCGACGTCGAGATGGGGATGGCGCCGACGCAGCAGAGGCCGCCGCGCGGCGGGGCGAAGGTGCGTTCGGTTGGCGTTCTGTGGGCATTGGCGGGCGTCGGCCGACTGACGGGCGTGTACTCGGGTCTTGCAGGCGTTCAGGCCGCTCTTCGAAGACTGAGAAGGGAGGGAAGGCCGGCTCGGGAAGGTGTGCATGGGACGCGTACGGCGGACTGTCCGCGCGTGCTCGCAGTTCGAGGTCCGTGAATGCTGGTTTGCCCCGAAGCTCTCGGGCACGCTGCGAAGTTTTGTCCGGAGCTTGTCTGCCTGTGCAAGGAAACCAGTTTATGCAGTTGCTCACGAGGTTTCCTACATTCCGGACGCTCACCCCTTGCTGCGGTAGCTTCGGCGAATGCAGACTTACATGGACGATCACATGTCGTACATTACTGGGAGCAACAACGCTCAAAGGTCAATTGTTGGCGGATGCACAGATGCATTTATTGTCTCCTATTCCCTTTTGCTACGTCGACAGCAATGCGAAAGTACAGTATACCGATACACGTCGACCCGATGAAGACCTGAGAGATACAGTACTAGTGGAGAGAGAGATAGCGGGGTGTCATGAGTTCATGAGGGTCGTTAACGTCGTGTGCGCGCGGGAGCAGCGTGTCCTGCTGCGCGGCAGGTGTTCCAGCGCTCCTATCGCTATCCAATATCAAGACTCGTTCATCCGGGTGTGTATAACTGGCGTGTGCTTACCACTAGAGTCTGGATGCCGGAGGTGTCACGAAGCCCCCATTGCGGTAAATGTCCCGCAGGTCCAGCGAGCTCTTCTTCTTGCGCACCGTGCGCGTTTGCGCGTCAGTCGGACTCGGTGGTGCCGAGCCCTCTTCTCCGGGTGACGCACTGGGGAAGGGCGTGATATTCATCGGGTGCCGCACGGTGTCGGGTCGTGGTGTGTGCGAGCGCGCGTCTGGAGGCTGGGTCGAGAGGGAAGGGGCAGTCATATCGACGTCAACGTTCGTGTACATAACAATGACAGAGGATGGTATATGGCGGTACGAAGACGAGGATCAGCGGTATAGGGGCGTACAGTCGGCAGGCGTGCACATATAAGAGGATGGAGTCGGACGGTGCTCCCCTGTTTATATACACGGGCCGTCGCATGACAGCCATGGAGAGGAGGATTAGGTGAGCGGTGGGTACCGAGGGACCACTACGGTCCACGAGCTGTGGCGTCTGGCCCGCGAGCTGGCCGGCGGACGGTTGCCTGCACCGAGCCCGGCCCCGATCGCATCGACGGGCTCCCGCCGTCGGGGCCGCGTTCGATCGACGTCATCCTCAATTGCCTCTTTGGGCACTGCCCAGCCCGGATCTTCCCCGAGGCCGCACCTGCATTCTGCGCGGCCTTGCGCATCCCGGGGGAGGCGTGCCCGGGACGTCGACCAGCAGCCGCAATGTTTCGCCGGCGAGGAGTCCGTGTCAGTAATCATGAGCCTCATTCGGGTGGAGAAGCCTTCTGGTGAGGAACGAACGATGCATTTCACGGCCAATTGGAGGCACTTGAGCCTATTCTGCTACTCCCTTGTCGGTGGACCTAGTGGTGCAATGATGCAGGACAGCTCATTCTGGAGTATGATGCCATAGATAGAACTCTCAACGCTCGGAACTAGAAGGCGGTTCATTGCGTCAAGGGGAGCACTTATCCGGTTTCGCTGTCAAGACTGGCATCATTCTGCAAGCAATGCTGAGGATCCCGGGGGCGTCTTCTTCGCCACTGGATTTCCGCTTCGTAGTCAGAGCGAGAGTACGTGCTTGGATCTCGGGTAGCCTGAAGCAGGGGATCGAGAGCTAGTAGCGAGAATCGATTTGGCCGCAGCACGCACAAGTGAAGGTCCAGGCAGGCAGGCAGGAACGAACAGCTCTCCAAGGGGAAAGACGGGAAGATGTTGTGCAGCCCCACTGCCGCTTCAGGCAGAGTTCAGCTCGGCAGTGGATCGGTCGAGGCTCCGGTCACGTACCCCTTCCATGCCCGCACGTGAGCGTGACGCGACGCGGTAGCGCTGTGGCGGCAGCGGAGCGATTCAGCTTGGCTGCTTTCGACCACCATCACCGCCAGCTGCCTCACTGCCTACACATCGCAGCTGCTGCACACCTACTCTTGTTTTAAATCAACACTGTGCAGAAGACAGACAAATCAATAAACAATCAACCAACGCTGGTACCTGTCGTGCACTGCTTGCCACTCCGGGACTGCAGTACGAACACGACACTAAAGGAACCACTCGAATACTACATTTCCCACAGCCTTTGGAAAGTTTTGAATAAATATGGATATGCTGCCAACACCCGCCCCATCGTCTCTTCCTTCGTCCCCGAAGCTGGGCGCAGTCACCGCAGAGAATCATGACATCGCCTATCCCGCTCCACCAAAGAACCGCGGAAGCGCACCCTTCCACGTCCTCGCAGCACTCTTTGACAAGCTGCAGACGGAGCGCAAGCCTGAGAAGCGGAGGAAGCTGCTTGACTCTTGGTTCAACGTATGCCTTCGCGCCATCATACGTCCGCGTCTGCTGAGTTCGTACGCGCTTCGTGTTATAGCATTGGAGAGAAGAGATAGGATACGATTTGTATCCTGTGCTCAGACTCATTCTACCTCAGGCGAGTGATGTCATCGCCGAGACAAGCCCTGCTTGATGTCCGAGTAGAAAGACCGCGAGCGCGCGGTGTATGGCCTCAAGGAGAAGAACCTTGCCAAGACCTACATCAGACTCATTCCTCTCGGTATGCGGGACCCCGATGCGATCAGAATGCTGAACTGGAAGCGACCCACTGAGCGCAATGTCTGTCTGTCCTGTTACGCGCTAGCTATCCCGGACCTGACAGCCTCCTGTCACATAGAAATCCTCTGGGGACTTCCCTACCGTACTCTACGAAGTGATCAGCAAACGCTCTTCTGTCATCGAGGGCTCCCTCACTGTTGATGATGTCAACAACGTGCTGGACGAGCTGTCAGCGAACATGGGCAAGTCGTGCGTGTGCTCCTGCCCCCCATTTATGCCTATGCCGATCCGGATACGTGTAGTGACATACAGGCCCGGGTAATGCAACGGGTGTACAACCGCAGCACTCCCGAAGAACAGAGATGGATCGTTCGAATCATTCTGAAAGGTCGGTGGCTCTCGTTCTCTCTCCCCATTCATGTTACTGCTGCTCATACATGCGTGCCAGACATGCAGATCTACGTCAAGGAGACAACTGTCTTCGCAGTGTTCCACCCCGACGCGCACGACCTGTACAACACCTGCTCCGACCTCAAGAAGATCGCTTGGGAGCTCTGGGACCCCGCACGGCGGCTGAACGACGAGGTGCGCATCTCTCCCTCTGCCCACCCAACATATACGCACCTAACGCGGTCCGCGGCGCCAGGACAAAGCGGTCCAGCTCTTCCGCGCGTTCGCGCCGATGCTGTGCAAGCGGCCGACGCGGCGGATCGAGGAGAGCGTGAAGGAGATGCAGGGGCGCACGTTCATCATGGAGGAGAAGCTCGACGGCGAGCGCATGCAGCTGCACAAGCGCGGGAACGAGTACTTCTACTGCTCCAGGAAGGGCAAGGATTACACCTACCTCTATGGGAAGCATGTCGGGACCGGGAGCTTGACGCCGTACATCGGCTCCGCGTTTGACCCGCGGGTGGACGAGTGGGCCATTCTGTGGAGGGTGTGTGTCGGTGGTGGCTGATGATGCGTTGGTCTATAGGATCATCCTAGATGGGGAGATGCTCGTCTGGGACCCCGTCTCTGAGCGGAACCTGCCGTTTGGCACACTCAAGACCGCAGCTCTCGGTGTGTAGCCCCAGTCGCTCAATTAATCCACTACTCACTGAGAAACCCACAGACAAGTCTAAGAAAGAGCACAATCCGCGTCCATGTTGTACGTCCCTCCGCTACCTCGAGACCTGCCCCTCGCCTAACCCCACACGCAGTCAAGGTGTTCGACCTGCTCTACCTCAACGGCATGTCACTCCTGCACAGGTCGCTCAAGTTCCGGAAGCGCAACCTGCGCGCGTGCCTGCAGGAGGTGCCGGGCCGCATGGAGTTCGTCTCCGAGCGCGAGGGCAAGACCGCGAAGGACGTGCGCGCGCGCATGGAGGAGATCATGGCCGACCGCGGGGAGGGCCTCGTGATGAAGCACCCGGACTCGGAGTACGTGTTGAATGGGCGCAACCGGGACTGGATCAAGGTGCGTCCTTCGGTCCATCGCTGTGGAGGGTGCTCATTGGCGCGGAGAGATAGGTCAAGCCAGAGTATATGGTGCGTGTCCGGTGGTGACCAGTCGGTTGGGGCTCTGAGGAGGTGTAGGACAACATGGGCGAGACCGTCGACGTCCTGGTCGTCGCTGGCAACTACGGCACCGGGAGGCGCGCGGGTGGCGTGTCCACGCTGATCTGCGCCGTCTTCGACGACCGCCGCACCTCCGACGACGGCGAGCCTCTGTGCGTGCACGTCTCCCCGCGGATGGTTCCGCGCCGCTGAACCAGGCCTCCCCGCAGGTACAGCACGTTCGTGCGGATCGGCACCGGGCTCTCGTACGCAGACTACATCTGGCTCCGTTCGAAGCCCTGGAAGGACTGGGACCCGAAGAACCCGCCGAGCTTCCTCGAGACGTCCAAGAAGGGGACGGAGGACAAGGGCGATGTCTACTTGGAGCCCCAGGAGTGAGCCAATATGCACTTCCTGCGGTGCATCCTCTCACGCGAACTGTAGCTCCTTCATTGTCAAAGTGAAGGCTGCTGAGATCACGACCACAGGTGGGTAGTTCGTGACCTGCCATTGGGTACACTAGCGATTGTGTGTCGTCTCATGCTCACTTTGTAGATTTGTACCATGTGGGCTTGACGATGCGCTTCCCTCGGGCACTGCAGATCCGGGATGATCTCGAGATCAGCGATTGTATGACGGCTACTGGTGCGGGTTCACAGTAGTGTCAATCGAACCTACCCGGCTCAGCGATGGACAGCGGTTTTGCAGAGCGCACGCTTCGAGCGTAAACGCAAAGTAGCCCCGGACGATGAGTTCGTCTTCTCTTTGCTGTGTGACTTGAACGCGTCTCATGTCCTCATAGCAAGCCGAAGAAGAAGCAGAAGGTAGTCAGGAAACCAGTAAGTGGATTCATACATGACCTGGGGTTGAGCTCACAATATCGTCGCTGCAAGGTAACCGTCATGCCCGAGTATCGCAGTGTCAGCCTCGAGGATGTTCCGGTCGAAAGCAAGCTGTTCAAGGGCATGAAATTCAGTGAGTAGCGGCATCATGCTTCACCATGTGGATATTGAGCGTTGCTGTAGTGGTAGCCTCGGACCCCAAGTCCAGGACAGGCGAGAAGGACAAGGCCGAACTGCTGAGACTGTGAGTTTCTTATATTTCGCTATGGCGTCGCTCATTCCCGATAGCATCCATGTGAACGGTGGAAGCTATGCTCAGGTTGCGCGGGATGACCCGAAGCTCTTGGTCGTCTACGGCGGAACGAGCACCCGTGAGTGCCTTGCCGTTCTTCATGATAGTGACAATGCCTGATCGGGGGATAGCATACGATATCAAGCTGATTATGAACAAGGACGTTTGTGACATCATACGACCACAATGGATCTTGGATAGCATCGCGAAGGGCGAGAGAGTGCCACTCACAAAGAAGTAAGCTATAACTCCCAGGCTCGTTGAGAATGGCTTCACAGACCTGCAACTGTGATTCCTAGGTACTTCTTCCATGCCACAACGCGCCGCCGGGCAATGGAGGAGTATGAGGAGGACGATGATACCGAGGATGAGGAGCCCGAGCAACCATCGACAAGTGCCGCAACTAGGCTATCATCATCACAACAAGAGGAAGACGATGATAAGACAGAGGACGAGGACGAGGATCCTGAACTGTCAGAATGGTTCAAGATCGAGGAGAATACGTCGCGATCAGGGATTCAACGTCCGGTCTCGGACAGCGAGACGGAGGCAGACTCGGACAACGAGGACGTCAACGAAGAAGATGCCAATCCTGAAGAGGACAACGGTGATGACTGGGTGGACGTGAAGCCTGCGGAGTCCTCGAACAGTTCGTTGGTCGATGTCGCGAGCGTATGTCTTCTCCCCTGTCTCCCGCGACCTGCCGCTAAGTATCATAGTCACAGCTCGAGAATGCCCACATCTCTCAAGTACGCAACCTTCAGATTTACAGCTGTCGCTGTTGCTCATGAACCTCTAGGCCGACGTCCCCCGCATGGGCGAAGACGACAATGCCATGGAATACGACCAGGAGCACATCTTCAGGCACCTGTACGTACGGTCCATGGCATACTGACTGGTCGCTCATGTGCTGCAGGTGCTTCTACCTCGACTCACCAGATAACGCGCGAAACCACGGGATGCCTGTCAACTCTAAGCATGAGGCCGATATCAGTGCGAAGTGAGTGTCTGGTCTTCACTACGACTATGCAGTCATTCGAGCTCACGTTGCGCTCAGTTTCCAACAAGTCGCCGCGCTCATCCAAGACAATGGCGGCAGGATCGCCGATCTCGACGACCCCAAGCTTACTCACGTTGTCGTCGACAAGCGAGATGTTAGTCGTCGTCTGGAGCTCATGAGGCTGACCTCCAAGTAAGTGCTATCATCGTGTGTTGTACAGGGTATTAAGCAACGTTTGCAGGCCGAAACGTCGTCATTTGGTGGTATCCCAATTCATTGAAGCTTGTCTTGACGAGGGCACACTTCTCGATGAGGACGGTGAGTGGAGTCTACATCCTCGGCGTGGGCACTAATGTAGATACCGCGCTGCAGAGTTCGCCCCATGACCCATGAGAACCTGGACTTAGTCCTTGTAAGTTGTTACTATAGCTCTTGTATGCACTGTGCACGGCTCGTGCTTTCTACGGCGACACAAACAATGTATATTACGACGTATTGCTATGGACTACAAGTGATGAATGTACTAGTACATGTACTGAGTGGAACTGATATACCTACCTATAGCTAGTAATACCTGTGCAGATGGCTAGCAATGCTACACTGGTTCTCGACATAGATATGATAAAGAGACGCGGCTAAGCAAACAGTCGAGGAGACATGGGGGGATGGAGAAACAACAAACAACAGTCGTGCGATGGGCTCGTGCATATCCAAGTGGTATTAAAGCCGATATCGTCCGCAGGAATAGATGAGGCGTGTCAAGGTCGAAGATGTCGTGGAAAAGCGTGTAGTTAGCCCCAGAAACGGTCAATACTAGGACTGGAACCCAGCTGCCCCAGGGGGCTGTCCCAAAGTCCGCGGGGCCGCCCGCTCAAGCCAAGGAGGCTCGGACTGATGTCCTTCATACTCTGCCTATGAAGCTCGTCGTCGATCATAGAAGAGGTCGCATGGACGTCATACGAGCTTCGCGAGGGTGTGCGCCATGGCGAGTCGAAGCTTGGGTATGTTAATCGCTGCGGCGTGACTGGCGCGGAGGGCGAATAGTTGAAGTAGAGGTCGACGCCTGAGGTCTTGCGCAAGGGCGTATGGGCACCCGCACTGCCGGCGGAGCGTGGTGGGGTCATCTGGGATGCACCAGGGACGTTCAAGAGTGGGGCCTGAGGGAAGTGCATAGTGGCAGGCGGCGGCGGGTCGAGGTGCGACTTGTAGTGTGCGAGACTCGGCGACGGACTCATGTGCAGACCGGCATGGGAGATCGGGGTCAATGTTGGCGAGAGCCGGACGCCGCCACTGGTGACCCGCTGTTTGCGGGGAGGCGTGCAAGGTCGATTTGGGGGTGTAGACGGTAACGGGAACAACGTCACGTTGTCCGGAGGAGGCGTGCTCGACTCTCTCGTTGGCGCTGCTTTCGGCCTGCCCAACAAGTGACCATACCCAAGAGTAGGTGACTCTGGCGCTGGACGAGCGGATAAAGCCTGTCAAGCCATGAATCAATGGAATACAAACATCAGGATGGAAAGCTAACATACCTTGTACCGCTTGTGCGCATCGCGCTGTTTCGTCTTCGATCTGGGTGACGAGGTAAAGTCTGCAGGCTTGAGCAGAAGAGCGCTAGGCGCCAGAGCCTCGATCGGCGGTCCTCTCTGCAGCCAGCTCACCTCCATGTCGCTGTCATCATCAGACTCGGCAATTGCGACAGCAGCAGGCGACAACACTGGTGAAGAGCTATACAAGCCATCCTCGACCAGACTGGCGTGAGAAGAGAGCGGCGGACTCGACGACGAGCTACAGTTCGGCGTGAGGGCCGGCACAGACGAAGACGAGGACAGCTGCTTCGGTGACCTGTCGCGGCCACGAGGGAACGACTCTTCCGCAATCGTAGAGCCTGCTGCAGAATCAGGGCGGGGAGCGCTCGAGCCGGCTGCCGATTCAGGCCGCGCAGACATAGCGCGAGACACAGAGCGGGCGAGTCCCATGCTCGGCGGCAGCGGAGGGAAAACAACTTCTGCGGGTATGGCCTGCGGTACGTATGCCTGGTAGTAAGGCTGATGGTGGGGATTCGCATGGAAGGGTGGGAAGTAGGGAGGGAGCATCGGATGAGGAGCGATGGCGTGGGTTCCCTCGTCGCTGCCGCTGGGCTCGCCTTTGAGACGTTTGGTGTTGCGAGTGTCGTCCCCGGCAGCAGCACGCTTTCGCGGACCGCGCTTGGCTTGTTTCTCCTTCTCAATCTTCACCATGTCTGCACACAAGGACTTCTTGAAGGTGCCGTTTGCGAACGCAGGTACGTCCTCGTCGAAGATCGCCCAGAGACTCTTGCCCTCGTTCCGGATGCGGGGTACCTTTCGGAAGACGACCATGGTACTTAAGCAGTGACGGACCGAGTTCATCCACGTCTGTTCCCCGCGCTTATAGTACGGATATACAGTAGTGATCCACTCGTAGATGTCCTGGAGCGTCAGGCGATGCTCCGGCGAAGAAAGGATGGCTTGTCCAATGAGGCCGGCATAGGCACAGTCCGGCTTCTCTTCGGAGTAAGGGCCAGGAGGGAGCACATATGGCAGCTTCGTTTCTTTTGCCTGTGGGGCTGGTGACGATCTCATGGGGCCAGGCGAAGATACCATATTGACAATCTTCGTGGGACTGGAGCCCGGAGAAGATGGGCGGTGAGGGGTGAGACCTCGGGAATATATGGTACGCCCCGCTGGTGTCCCAGTACGGCTACTTGCTGGCGCTCTGGATGGCGCTCTGGGAGTACGCGGATCATCGGCGTCGAACGCAGGCTGCAAAGCTCAACGTCAGATACGGCAAATACAAACTCGTCACAGACATACCAAGGCAGCCCGGGATGCAAATGCGTCAGTCAAGACGCGCTCACTATAGTGTCTGTAGTGATGAGGCGTTTGAGGTGTACCCTGCAGTAATACTGTCAGTTACCCTAGCGACCAAGAGTGCGTGAACGCGTCAAACGAACCTGGGACGAAATGTCAGTTGATGGAGTCGTGACATCTATCTCTGAAGCGCGTCGTCGGTCGCGAGAGCGTGTATTGGAAGCTGAAAGGATGTATGAGCGCCCAATTCCGCGAGTAGGGCGAAAGACATACAGCGCCGTTCCTTGCTCAACAGTCTCTTACCCTCCAGAACGAGTTCCATGGTACCCAGAGTGCGCGACGGCAACGTATCTTCGACGGGTTCGGGTTTGATATGTACCCGGGACGGTGACGGCGACGAAGCCCGAGCCAACGTGTTGAACAGCGAGTTAGAGCGTGACACAGGACGAGAGGGTGCTTTGCGAGATCTAGAGGTGCGTTTGGGAGGCTGCATTGGGGCGGGTGCAAATGTGCTCGAGGAGGCGCAATCTGCTCCGCCTGTAAGGAAGAGTCTCATTTGCTCGCTGTGTCTAGCGAGGTCTTCACGCGTTAAGTTCATGTTTTTGAGGATTTCGTCGACGGGAGAGGGTGGTCTCCCTCCCGCCATGGAAGGAGCCATATAAGTGGGGGAAGGCAGAGAGAGGGGGAATAGATGAGGGAATGCAGGCAGACGACGAGCAGCACTGCGACGAGTGGAAGCTGATTTGTGACGGTGGCCTCGGTGGTCACGCCTTTGTTACAGCGTGACTCGGCTGCGTCACGATGGAATCCGGCACTTGTGCGCGCGTAGGCGAGTACGCTGCCGGAGTGTCCAGAGTAAGACGGCCAGCTCTCCCTACGCGGTCTGCGGCGATGGTGTATCATAATCTCAAAGGCATGCCCTCTTAACCTGCTGCAAGGGCTCCCGCTGACCACGCACACAGCCCTGATCAAGGGAATCCGGGCATGTAAAGTGAGTGTTCCACGCATGCCCACCGTGCACAGCATGCCTCATTTCAGCAGACAGTCGCAGACGAACGCGCTCTCATCAAGCAAGAGTCGGCCGCGATTCGAGCGTCATTCAGGGAAGAGGACTCGTATGCAAGACACAACAATGTCGCCAAGCTACTCTATATTCATATGCTCGGCTCGGAAGCCCACTTCGGGCAGATGGAATGTCTCAAGCTGGTTGCAAGCCCTCGCTTTGCCGACAAACGGTTAGGCTATCTCGGCATTATGCTGCTACTGGACGAAAGCCAGGAGGTGCTTACTTTGGTGACCAACTCTCTGAAGAAGTGCGTGCTGCGTTCGCGTATAGTGCGCCGATGCTGACGTCCGGGCTAGCGACATGAATCACGCGAATATGTATGCTGTCGGGCTGGCCCTGTGTACTTTCGCGGATATCGCGTCGGAGGAGATGTCGAGAGATCTGGCCAACGAGATCGAGAAGTTGTTGGGCTCGAGCAATACATACATCCGGAAGAAGGTGCGTTAGGCAGGCGATATGGCGCTTTACTCTGCTCATGGTCTCCTCCTGTACAGGCGTCTCTGTGTGCACTCCGTGTCATCAGGAAAGTGCCCGACCTTTCTGACCATTTTATCACCAAAGCGAAGAACCTCCTCGCCGATCGCAATCACGGTGTACTCCTCACCGCCATCACCCTAGTCACGGAGATGTGTCAAACGGATGCAGCATGTCTTGAAGAGTTCCGCAACGTGAATGCATTCCGCTTCTTCTCGTGTTGTGATCTCTAACACCGGCGTTCATCGCCAGGCCGTGCCACTGCTCGTCCGACACCTGAAGTCTCTGGTGACAACTGGTTACAGCCCAGAACATGACGTCTCCGGGATCACGGATCCTTTCCTGCAAGTCAAAATCCTCCGACTGCTCCGCTTGCTCGGCAAGGGTGACGAGAAGGCAAGCGAGACCATGAACGATATCCTCGCCCAGGTCTGCCCTCGTTGTGGTTGTTGGTCTGTTGGCTTCGTTTGACTTCGGAGCCAGGTAGCGACAAACACGGACTCCACAAAGAACGTCGGCAATTCCATTCTGTACGAAACAGTCATGACGGTGCTAGAGATAGAAGCCGACAGTGGTCTGCGGGTTATGGCGATCAATATTCTTGGGAAGTTCCTCAGCAATCGCGATAACAACATCCGGTGAGTGGTTGACCCGCAGGACCGTCAAACAGTGCATACTGATGATACATCCAGATACGTTGCGCTGAACACTCTGAACAAGGTCGTATCGATCGACACAAACGCAGTACAGCGGCATCGGAACATCATCCTTGACTGTCTTCGCGACGGTGACATATCCATTCGTCGGCGTGCCCTCGAGCTGTCCTATGCTCTCATCAACGAGCAGAACGTCCGCATCCTCATCCGCGAATTGCTTGCCTTCCTAGAGGTCGCAGATGACGAGTTTAAATTGGGGATGACGACACAGATCTGTCTCGCGGCAGAACGATTCGCCCCCAACAAGCGGTGGCATATTGATACCGTCCTCCGAGTGTTAAAGCTGGTAAGTACGCTTCCCGCGTGCGCTGATAGATGCTCTCTGACACACATTAGGCCGGAAACTTTGTCAGGGAAGAGATCCTGTCGGCGTTCATCCGGCTAGTCGCACACACACCCGAGCTACAGGCATACACCGCGTCCAAGCTGTATACCTCTTTGCGGGCGGACATCTCTCAAGAGTCACTCACCTTGGCGGCTACGTGGATTTTGGGCGAGTACAGCGAATCTGTACTCGAGGGCGGCCTCGTAGACGAAGATCAGCCGAAGCCGGTGAGTCTGTCTCGTGTTGCATCTCTCGCTTTTGCTCAGTAGACCATCCCAGATCACCGACGTCGAGCTCGTCGACCTCCTGCTCTCCATCCTCGACTCGCCTTACGCCAACTACCTCACTCGCCAGTTCGTCCTCACCGCCATCACGAAGATGTCTGCGCGACCGACGACCTCCGTCGCCCAGCAAGAGCGGATAGCTGGCGTGCTTGCGAGCTTCACGACGAGTCCAGAGCTGGAGATTCAGCAGCGGGCGGTGGAGTTTGCGAGTCTGTTCAACCTCGATGTCCGTGTCGGTGTCCTTGAGCGGATGCCACCGCCCGAACTCAAGGCTACCGTCATGGGTGTTGGTGAGTTGCGCCATTGGATGCGCTCCTATCTAGGCTGCTTACCATCGTTTAGTCAGCGAGAACAAGCCCGTCGGCTCTGTACAGCCGAGTAAAGATGTAGGCGTTCTGCTCCGTAGTACTGCTCTATGGCCTATACTGACCTCGTTGTCTAGGGCGATCTTCTAGGCGATGATATTGCAACGCCGGCACCCGTCAACGGCAGTGCGCCAGTACAGAGCAACCAAGATCTCCTCGCTGAGATCTTCGGTAACTCATCAACTTCGTCCGCGCCATCGTCTGCACCCCCGGCACAGAGCCAGAAGAGCACCGTACAAGATATCCTGGGGCTCTTCGACTCTCCTGCAGTGCCGTCGACATCCACTCCCGTGCAAACACAAGCACCCGTTCTCCCCGTCGCCAACGGCAGCACATCGGCGTTCAGCCTGCCCCAAACACAGAGCCCTCCGCTGCCGCCCGTACAGCCAGCGCAGCCACGCCTGACGGCGTACCCTGCTTACGACAAGAACGAACTCCGGATCACCCTGACGCCTCAGGTTCCCAAGCCTGGCGTAGTCAATATCCTGGCGCGGTTCCAGGTCACGGGCACCACGCCTGCAACCGGACTGAACTTCCAAGCGGCTGTGCCCAAAGTGCGTGACCTTCTAGTATCGGTTTGAAGTCTACGTTGACGTTTGTACCTCAGTCGCAACAGCTCCAGATGCTACCGATGTCCAACCCAGATGTCCACCCGGGAGCTGTCGAGACACAACAGATGCGGGTGATAGCCCCAGTAGGGGTGAGTATGTGTCTCAACGCCCTGTGACGATTTTGACTGACGCCTTGACGCAGGCAAACGTCCGACTACGGTTGCGTGTATCATACTCAGTCGGCGGGCGCGCTGTACAGGATCAGGTAGACTTCAGCGGATTCCCGCCTGGACTGACAACCGGATCATAGCCTGTTTAAGTACTTTTGCTGTTCGGATATTTAGTGTTCTACCATGCATTCTGAATCCCTTGTTTGGGCGTGACGAAGCGATACCTCCCATTGCACAGGCATCATACCTTCAAGACACTGACCACTGGTCTTGATACGACATCGACGTAGGATGTCCTACACGTGAACACATTTCCGGCGTGTTACCTTACACTTGCCTCTTTCACGGCTTGCCCCCCTACATTGTGTGATGTGACAAGCCCTGCAGTACTTCAGAGCCGCATGTCAGCCTGGCGAAATATACTGTGCATAGCTGGCGGCCAAAAGAATAATACAAATACAGGCATATAGTAAGCGGTCCGAATATCTAAATAAACATCTGCAGGGGATGACGATCATACACGTTTTGCCCCTCGCTGAGCTCACCCAAGTCAGGATAGAAGGGCACTAGTGCATCGGCAGCACCAAGATAGAGAGAGTTATAGATACGCCAGTACACCTCCCGGACCTTCCGCGCTGGGTGGAATAAGCCTTGCAGCACATAGCTGAGCAGTACACCCGGGCCGAGAGTCACCCTCATGGCTTCGATGGCCTCCATAACAGCGCCAATGACGTGTGGAGAAGTCTCGAAACAATTCGGCCACACAAGGTTCATCAGGTGAAGCATCGAGTCTTCACACCCAAGGCCAGCGACTCCGAGGGCCAGATGCTTGACGATTGTGCTCGCTGTCTGTCGGTGGACGAGATCGCGGTCGGTGAGCGCGTCCTCCAACATCGTGACGACGGAATCGGCATAGTACGCTGACTGCGGACCGACATACTCGAAGACGAAGGACAGTGCCTTCAAGCAACCAGTCCGAACGTTCAGCTCCGCCGTCCGGTACTCGTTGAGGATCGCGGGAATGCAAGTGAAGGGACCGCACGTCTCGGCTACGATGGCGATCGCAACCGTACTGCACACACGGCTCTGGCGCTCCTGGACGCGCAGGTTCGTGAGCAAAACCTGCAGGACATCTTGGGGGCCCAGACTCTTCGCGATGTAGCCAAACGAGTTGACAGCAGCACGGCGGATGCCCTTCTTGTGGGCTTTGAGCAGGTCTAGCAGCTCGAAGCAGATGCGCATCCATTCACGAGCGGGCACAAATTCAGCACCCCGATCGGCTGAAAGGAGTGGTCAGTAAGTAGTGTTATATGGATACTGCACGGAGGAACTCACCTATACGCCCAATCAAGTTAATCGTGGCTTCCTGCACCTTCTCGTGTCGGTTACGCAAAATCGGGGTCATACGAGGCACTACGAGACACGGGGTCAGCATGTATATATTAACGCGCGTGAACAAGACTCACAAAGATCTTTCACGGGAGGATTCATTTGCGTCATACCGACGACGTTCGCTATAGCACCCTCTGCAGCAATGATACTGCCAAGCGTGTCGGGGTACTCCTCACCGAGCTGTTCAAAGAGCACAAGGCCAAGCTTGCTGAGAAGCTGGTCCTCGCCGCACTGCTTGATCACAACGGCAAGGCGCGTCGTGAGGTCGGCGGCCTGCTGTCGGACCTTCGCGCTCTTGTTGTTGAGGCGCCAGAGGATGGTCGAGACAATCTGCGTGAGGTACGGCTTGACGCGAATACCGAGCGCGTTAACGACGGTGCCGAAACCGTCAAGCATGACCTGGTCCTCGGTCGTCTGCTCCTGGAATGCGTAGATGATACCGTCTACAAGACGGACTTCCAGACGGTCGTCGATGTCGGAGGCACCGAGAGACGCGACGACCTTCGTGATTGTCTCCATTACCATCTTCCGGTAAGGCTCAGCCTCATCCTTGAGCTCGTTGACGATCCGTCCCACTATCTCTGCAACGCCTGCCTTCTGCGCCAGCTCAACTGTCGTTTCGACGACCTGTCGGTAGTTCCTGCGGTCGAGCGCCATACGTCGCACCCAGAAAGCCTTGAAGAAGTCAGGGAGGATGTCCTGTTTGATGTACTGCGGCGTAACACCCTCAGTGGCGGCGCATTGCTGGACGACCTTGAGCACGATCTTCTTCATTTCCTCGTCCGAAGTTTGGAACTCGCGGATAAGGATGATGGTAACCTCCTTGATATAGTACGACACATACTCGGGGTCCATCAATGGAAGAATGAAGCCGATAGCCTTGAGGAAGGCGGCGAGGGATTTGCCGCGGTGAAGACGGATACCAACCCAAAGAGGCTTGAGAACGGCGTCGAAAGACTCAATACCATAAGGCGCGGCTGCCTCTGCAAGGGCCGCCAAGCCAAGGGCAGTCATTGTACGGACCTTCTGCTGCTCGTCCTGCAGGCCGTGAGCAATGCAGTCGACAAGGTTACGGAGATGAGGGAGCACGGCACACCCCATCATGATGGCAATCTGCTGAACAATGCGAATACCGGTGTGTCGGGCTTGCCACGACTTCTTGCTCCGGCAGACGGCCTTCAAGAAGGGGAGAAGGGATGGGATACCGAGGGCCGAGGCAACGACGGAGAACGCACGGGCGGTGGTGTTACGCACATACTCGTCGGCATGGTCAATATCTGGACGCATAGTAGAGATCATGTGCGCAAGGCCGGCAGCCTTCGACAAGTTGGAGATGATCTCACGTCCCTCAACGCGAGCATAGTAATCCTCGTCGATGAGAAGGGGCTCGATGACGACAAGGATTTTGTGGACGTACGGTCGGACGAGGTCGTCGAGCTTGTACAGAACGCGGTCGATGACCTTCACAAGAAGATGGCGCTCCTGGTCCTCAAGCGTGCGCTCCATGAGTAGGGGGAGGATCTTGTCAAAGAGAGGGCCGGCGCCGAACTCACGCGCCTTGTCGGTGATCTGGCGAAGGGCAGTTTTGCGGACAGGAGGGGTACCATTCTTGATCTTGAGAAGCAAACGCATAATCTTTCGCTCCTTCATTTCGTCCACTGAGAGTTCGGTCTCGTCCTCCTCTTTGAGGATTTTGGCGAAGTACTGTGCGTCCTCCGCCTTGAAGAACGCAAGGCTACCGACTCCCGGAATTTCCGTCGGTAACTCGGGAGCAAGGCCTTGTGCAGCAGCGACTGCCGCTGCGTCTGAACTCTCCTGTATCTGGAAGCCGCCGACCTCGGTGACAGGAGTGGCAAATTTGGGAGGGCGCACCAAGGGTGCGTACCCAGGCGGTGGAGTGACGATGGCATAGCCAGTGGCAGGAAGAATGGCATCGAGCTCCTCGTCTGTGAGGTACCGGTTGTGCTTGTCCTCGTGCATAAAGCCGGGAGCATTCATGATGATGGGCTGCATTGGGGTGTCCGGCGCAGCGGCGGGTGCTTGGTCCCAACGCGACCTCTTCGGTGTCTCCCCCGGGGCAGCATTGACATCCGCAGGAGTAGCGTCCCAGCGAGACCTCCGCTTCTTAGGTGCAGCCTCCTCGAGAGCTTCCTTAGACCACTCACCACCCTTGGCCTCCGTCTTATTCTCCTTTTCGTCCGTCTCGACGTCCCAGCGCCGCTTGCGCTTGGTGCCAGCAAGCTCCTTCGCAGCTTCCTGAATTTCTGCGCGTGGTGGCGTCTTGTCGAGGTCCATCTTCGCCTGGCCCTCCTCCCTGTCCTGCTTCTCTTTTTCCTCGATCGCCCGCCGTACCCTCTCCTCTTCCTTCTCCAACCGCTGCAGCCTCATCGCATCCTTGTAACCGCCCTCAACGTCTCTGCCCTCCTCTGCTGCCTTGAAGGCATCCTCGCTCTCGTGAGCCTGACGGTTGAAGCGACGGTTGTGGTAATCCGACTGTCGGGAGGCGATTTGCCGCTTCGAGGCCGTCTCTGCGAAAGGATCGACATTTTCTTCCTCTGCAAGCTCTTCGAATTCTTGGAGAACCTCTTTCGGGGCTGTGAAGGAGTCGACGAGTCTTGGCTGGTCGGACATAATGAAGCAGAGTGGTGGTAAGTGAGAGGCGTCTCTGGGTGAGCGCCTACCTGGTTAGTCATGCTTCCTCTCATCAGCCACCATTTCTAGCTCAGCTTTAGCGGAGTAACATTCAACTCCACCCATGTGGCTGGGGGAGCATCCGAGTCCACCGTGACTGCCAGTGCGGCCAGCCTGCCAGGCCATTGCAATCAGGCTCAAAGCAGTGACTGTCACCTGCTCAGACTCGATTTCTGGCTGCTGCGCGTCACTCAAAGGGTGCAACCGGATCCATGTCCCCGATATATATGCGTGATATACTTGGACTAAGCTCACTACCGGAAGGTCTCATGGCATTGATAGACCGCAACTGTTACCGGCCATTGGTCGTTGGGCGGCCTGATAACGCTTGACTCTCTCTTCGTAGCTCTTGGATGACAGCCTGGAGCATGTTAAGTATGTTTCGTACTATCGGAGCTGAGGACAAAGAGAAGTACCGCCAGTGCCTCTGGGTTGACGCCGCTCTCAATCATGCCCACGCATGTTGCAAGAGTCTCCTTATCCAATCCAGTGTTGAGCAGCTGAGATATATCATATAGAACTAGTAGGAACAGTAAGCACGGGGATGCGTTCGAGTGTTGTCGCGTTTACCGTCCAAAGTCTGTTGCGCTGCCATAATCCGGTCTGATTCTCTCGAAGACATGGGAAACAGTTGGCTTGCCCGCCCTGGATTCCCCCATGTGTAAGTCATGCTCACTAGAAAACTACATGCACTGACGACGCCGGGGAGAACGTTGGTGGCCGGGTTGATAGTGGATGCACGCAGAGAAGCAGGCGCGCGTCGCGACGCGCTCGTAATTGCGCTGAGCCTCCGAGCACGCGTCTACTCCTCATGACCTCGTCCGTTTCTCCACACTTCGCCTGCTGAGCTCTTCAACACTCATCTGTATGCGTTCTTTGGCACTTCTTTCAGGGAATGGGCCCTCTCCCAGCCCGAGACATTAGTGTCTTTCATCAGCAATGCGGGATAACCATAAGCAGTGTTACTCTCGCTTTGTCATCCTACCTAGGAGTATCTATAAAGAGCACGCCACTTCCGCAGGTTGAACCGACATCGACAGAGAACGAACGACATAATCGAAAGACTATCGCTGGCCTCTCATACATACTTGACGTGCCCCAGGTACAATGTCCGCCAGTTCTCCTTGGGAGTCTCCCCTGAAAGGGTACGAGAACGCGGAACCACTGCCAACCACGATCAACCCCGACGGAAAGTCGTTGTACAACCCACCGGGCCCCAAGTCAGCCGCTTACGACGACTTTCCGAAGCCTATCGATGCGTCAAACAACGCGTTTGACGTCCACAGTGAGCACATCTCATTTGAATGGGATGGCTTCTGATGCAGTCCAGTCTATTACCACCCTAACAGTCCGGCGCAGGCACAGTATGCAAAAGAGCTACATGAGCGGATCCGCAGGGAATTCCCAGAGGTAGGTTGCGATGTTGTCACGGTTGCGTACCCGATACTGTGCTAAACAATGCACTAGTTGCGCATATACAAGTTCTGGGACAAGGCAGTCGGTGAGTAAAGCCAAGTGTGGCCTGAGATCTGAGATTGCGACTGGGGCTCATGTCGCTCGCTTCCAGGCCCACATCCAGTCCCAATGTTCGAGGTGAACTTGTTCACAGTTCACCAGACAGGTGCATTCTTTTCTTGGCTTGTAGTAAATCGAGGCCCTTGCTCGTACGTACTACCCTCAATTCTTCTTCAGAGTTGTGGCTGATGGACCTGGCAGTGTGCTCATCCATCCGAACACTGGCGACCCTTACAGAGATCACACCGAACTAGCGACATGGATGGGACAACCGTATCCTCTGTTTACGGACCTCCTTCGCCATGGCCCTCGATGATCGTCCCCAAATGGAGTAGTATGACGCGGTTTCGTCGATAGGAGTTCCGTCAGTTTCCGAAGATTATGGCGATAGCTTGCCCAGCTTGTACTGTTCCTAGCGAACGCAATATCACGTTATTCCGGCCCTCGCATTCGTCGTCGAACGCAGCGTCTCTTTCCTAGATCCGTCCGTTGGCTGCGTTCGCCAGTGTGCACCGTGTGCTCTCGCCCACCCGATCGTCTGCAGGGTCACGTGTATCTGTCTGCTCAGATGGGCGCGTCGCGTCTATAAAAGGTCGGCGGCCTAGCTTCATCTCCGGCTCTGACTTCCATCTCTCTCCCTGTCGTGCCGTCCGTCAGCTAAACATCCCAACCCTCTTTGAAGCAATCGCAATGCCTTGCGCTCCCCATGTTCTTGACGATGCCCTCGGTGCGGTGGGCAATACCCCACTCATCAGGCTGGACAGGATCGCCAAGCAAGAGGGTATTGAGTGCAATTTGCGTAAGTCCTGGGTTCGTAAAATGGCGACGCAAGGCCGCTGCTGAATGTGAACACAATAGTCGGTAAACTTGAGTACACATCAGTCGGCGGCTCGGTGAAGGACCGCATAGCGAAGCGAATGGTCGAGGCCGCCGAGAAGGAGGGCAGGCTCATCCCCGGCCATAGCGTTGTCATAGAGCCCACGTCTGGTAATACTGGTGAGAGAAATTGCCCAGCGCTCCGACTGTATGCGCCATGTACTCATCGCGCGCTCTCAGGCATCGGTCTAGCACTGGCTTGCGCGGTTAAGGTCAAACCAGTCTCACATGCTGTGAACATATGCTGAATACTACAGATAAGGGATACTCTGTGATCATCACGATGCCCAACAAGATGTCACTTGTGCGTGATTCACCATGACAGTCGCCCTCAGCTTCACTGACACTGCTCGAACAGGAGAAAGAAGCCGCCCTGCGCGCATTAGGCGCGGAGGTTGTGCGGACGCCAACAGAGGCGGCCTGGGACTCACCGGAGTCTCATATAGGTAGAGCGGCTACTGCACCGTATGGGCCTCTCGTGGCTGAATTCCTTAACGACTGCAGGAGTGGCGCGCAAACTCCAGCGAGAAATACCTGGCGGTATCATCCTTGACCAGTACGCGAACGTGCGTTACGACAACTGTGCTCCATATGTGCCCAGCCTTACCCTACTCACATTGCAGCCGAACAACCCTCTCGCACATGAACTTACAACTGGTCCTGAAATCATCGAGGCCGTTGTATCTACGCCGGCGACTGCAGAGCGGCCATCATCTGGCAAGGTTGACGTTATCATCGCGGGTGCTGGCACTGGCGGAACTGTTACCGGCATCTCGCGCGCCATCAAGAAGAAACACAACAAATCTGCTATAGTCGTTGGTGTTGATCCCGTAAGCCATATCTGTTCTTCCTACTGCTATCGCTGTCTGACATCCTGTGATTGCAGAAAGGGAGCATACTCGCCGTTCCAGAGTCACTCAACACAGAATGCAAAGGTTCTTCATATGTCGTTGAGGGTATCGGATACGACTTCATCCCCGACGTACTCACTCGGTCCGAGGTCGATGTCTGGCTGAAGACGTCCGACGACGAGTCTTTCGCAGCTGTGCGTAAGCTTATGCGCATCGAAGGCCTCCTTGTCGGTGGGAGCAGCGGCAGCGCACTCAGTGGTGCGCTGCGATGGCTCAGGGAAGACGAGCAAGGGAAGCGACTCGCCAAGACAAAGGGCGCAAATGTGGTCGTCCTTCTACCTGACGGGTAAGCCCTTCTGCAATGGGAGGTAGGTTTGTGCTAACGCAGGTCGCGCATCCAGAATCAGGAACTACATGAGCAAGCCGTGGTTCCTCAAGATGGCACTCGAGGCCGAGCCGTCGCCGCTCGCGCAGACGATCGAGCACATCCTCAAGCCTGGTCAATCGGATAAGGGGTTGGACGTACAGATCGCCAGTGTGAACAGTATCGCGAACGGCATTGCGGACCGTGTTCAGGTTGAGCTGTCGGACCGGCCTATTAATGCGAAGGATGAGAAGAAGGCCTGATAGTCGTTGACGACGCCCTAGATAGTACGCTTGATGTGTTGCAGTCGCTTACCTTTTCTATCTCTACATTAATGCCTCTAGGACTGAATGCACTCTGCGACAGCATAGACTTGTTTGCGATAGAATTCTTTATCATCGTTCATCTCAGTTCGACGGGCTGTAGATCTGAAGGCTGATCAGCGCTCTCGATCCCAATGAAATGCACAGGGAGGAAAGTATTCAAAAGGGGAGAACACTCTATAACCACTAGCGATACAAGCCAAATGGCTACAGAGCAGTACAACAGCAGACGATGCGGTGCGATCACTCATCAACCAGTGTCCCAGTGTCCCAATCCCAGAAGGCAGCACATACGAGAAGGTACATACGGCCATACTATTAGTTCATAACGGTGATGTATCATGAGGTAGTCCGAGCGCATAGAGGGTCCAGCAGAGACTGCGTCTAGCAGCCTCGGCGAATTAAATGTGGCTGGTATGGGTAGCGTAGGGATATCTTAGGGAAGCATGGTTTCAAGGAGCGTAATGAGGCGCAGTGTGGTGGCGCCAGGTCGGTTGCGAGCTAGTTCGTGTGTGCGGGTGCAGAGCAGGCCATCACAGGTGTTCAGTTGAAGCGAATACTGCGGCGGCGCGCCGTGAGGAGGACGAAGTCCTCAGGCAGGATTGATGCGCGTTGTGACTTGCGCGTTGCCTGGCTGAAGTGCTTCCAGGCGCGGATGATCCTACGCTCGAGGTATTTGCGCGGCGACATGCTGAGAGTGATCGTCAGATCGTGACCGTATTTAGAAGAAATCTAGGGGATGTACCGGGACTTGGGCACCTGAGCCTCCTGGAAGGAGACGGAAGCAGCGGCGATGTAGCGGGAGGCCATCGTGTACAGGGGAAGTGGTGTAGAAGTGTGCGTGAGGGGTAGCGTGTGACTAGTGGATACAACAACGGCAAGGGCAGATAGGGATACAGACGTCGAGCACGAACGTATTAGGCGGGAAGTGAGTAGGATGATGATTCGTCACAGACGATAGGTCAATTTACAAGGGAGATGTTGGGCTCGATGTCGGGATGGGTCGTGGTGGCACAGCAGCACAAAGAGTCTTGCACTCACTCGAGGCTTCTCTTATACCCACTCGTCACCTCTCACCGCCTCAGCGAGTGAATAGCAAAGAAGCCAAATACAAGCGCACCAAAGGACAATGCATGCCTATTGCTTGCACCCCGCGAAGCGCCCAAGCACAATGAGGGTTAATGACGGAGAGTTACAGCCGGAGGCACGGAGCATCCTTGTGGGCTTCGCGGAGTCTTTGAGCATTGAATGTTTGGGAACGGGATGAAGTGGTCGCCAAAGCGAACACGCTGAGCATTCAAAGCGGTTTGAGGGAGACAATTGCGGGCGCGCGGCATTGTCTTGCAACACCTTCCTGATTCGGAAGAAGCACCTAGGCGACTCGAACAAACACGCGTTGGACATGCATACATTGACTACATCTCTCGACTTCTTCGGCTGTGGGAGGCTGGGAGCCGTGATACTTACGACGATCGTCTGACAATAGTCACAGCACGTATACACATCCCGAGGGTTAGCCTCGCCGCCGCCTTTCATGCCTCACTATGGCCGCTCTGACAGCTCGAAGGAGTGGGTTCAAGTGGAGCGAGCGATGTCGTGCAGCAATTGCCAGTGAGGTCTATATAGCCATGGCCCATCTGTGACCTTGCCCAGCTTCTGTCTCCTGAAGGCGCTCGTAAGTTGTTCTCTCGTCTGGCGTACACTGAGCATCGACGCCACAAGTCCTCTTGCACAGGCGGAGTCAGATGTCCTGATGTGACTCACATGTTAGTCCAGCATCGACAGACTCCAGAGTGTACACGTACTTCGACGCCGCCCAGGATCATCGCATTCACGATCCGCACTAATGCGCTGGTATTTTGTGGTTTGTGGCCAATCGAGAAGTCATCTGCTCTGACCATAGAAGTCTGCGGCACTTCAAATCCCACTCGTCCTCACCCAAAACGTCCTCCACAATAGTACTAGTGCGTGCCCGCGAATTCGCGAAGGTATATCCCTCGGCCAATTGCAACATGATCGCGGTGACTGTTTCGCCGTCATACCCTGCATATTCAAACCTGGTGCCCATCGGAAGAGGTATGTGAGTACCTGTGTTGGACTGTACGGCTGAGAAGGGATGCGGAGATCGTTCTATGCCGGGCGAGACAACCGACTAGTCAGATTTCGACGGGCATGCTCAATGTGCCTCAGCTATCGCAAGCCTATAGAGGTCCTGTTTTGAACCCGCATGGCTTCAGGGTTATTGGCGAGCTGGCGAGCCCTTGGGCGAGCCTTATGTGCGGCCGCGCCGCCAGTGAGTGGGCCCGCTTGTTGTCGCATGTAGCCATCGGAGTGCCACTGATAATGTAGGCGGTCGACGACGCAATCGTCATTCGATTAATTTCAATACTTACCGCACCAGATGATCTAGACTCGGTGTCGGTGGCTTCAGGCTCATCTAGCGGAACTTTTGTGGATGCTTCAGGGCACATCATGTTCTGTTGATCGTATTTGACAGCTGGCGCCGGAGTATTAGAACTTCTGTCACCGTGTTCATCGCCACCATACCGACGAAGCTGATGCCGCTGCGCCATGCGATGCGTCGATCACCTTTCGGCACCACACCCTGATGGCAAAATATCCTACTTGGCCATGCGACGCTGCGAATATATATGCTGGGGATGGTCGTACCGGCTCTCCAGCTCTCCCACCCTTCTCCTTCTTGAGCTCCGGTGCTGGCCAGTGAGTTTCTTCACTAAGACATAGCGTCTGTCTACTCACGATCATACATACGATGCAGCCAATTTTCGACGACCTCACGACCACAATCTCTAGACGGCTCAACGTCGACTCAAGTATAACTGAAGCCAAGCCGTTTCCATAAGTCAAGCACTAACCTTCATCAACTGCGGATAATAGTCATGCGTTACGCAGCCCTCTCCGTTGTTCTCGTTGCTGCATCGGTTGCTCCGTCCCTGGCGTACGTCGTCTCCCTATAGCTCGCATGACATCGTTTCAAACCGTATGCTGCCCATAGCCTCCCTGTGCAAACACGTTCGGACAGTGAGGAGCTTATCGCTCGTGCACGCACTCAGAGTCATGGCCCAGAACCTGATCCTACATTCCCGAGAATCGAGTCCGGTTCGCGAGGTCACCAACGCGGTCGTCGCGCGGACGAGGATGAGCTCTTTGCTCGGGGAGCGAACTATGGTCATGTTCGGCATGGTCATGGCCCGGAACCCGACCCCACGTTCCCGGTCCCTCCCTCCGAAGGTCACGCGCACCGACATGGACGCCGTGCTCAAGAGGATGAGCTCTTCGCTCGAGGGCGTAGTGCAGGCCATGGCCCGGAGCCCGACCCTACGTTCCCCATCCCTCCCTCTGGATCGAAGGGCCATCGGCACGGCCGCCGCATGGACGAAGAGGAGCTCTTCGCTCGAGGACGCACTGGAGGCCATGGTCCGAGGCCCGACCCTACATTCCCAATTCCTCCTTCTGGATCGAAGGGCCACGGCCACGGCCGTCGAGAGGTTATCGATGAACTCTTCGCTCGAGGGCGTGGTTCAGGCCATGGTCCAGAGCCCGACCCTACGTTCCCAATCCCTCCTTCTGGATCGAAGGGCCATCGGCATGGCCGCCGCATGGACGAAGGAGAGCTCCTCGCTCGAGGGCGCAGTGAAGGCCATGGTCCAAAGCCCGACCCTACGTTCTTTGTCCCTCCGTCTGGGCCGAAGGGCCACGGCCACGGCCGTCGAGAGGATATCGACGAGCTCTTTGCTCGAGGGCGTAGTGCAGGCCATGGCCCAGAGCCCGACCCTACGTTCTTCGTCCCTTCATCCGGGTCGAAGGGTCACCGCCACGGCCCCCGAGAGGATATTGATGAACTCTTCGCTCGGGAACGCACAAGCGGTCGCGGCTACAGGTCGAGGGGCCAACGCTACACCTCGCGTGCGGACGAGGACGAACTCTTCGCCCGTAACAGCAACCAGCGCGACTCCCGCAGGCATACCTACCGCCCTTACACCGGTGCCGGGCACGGCCGCCGCGCTGACGTGGAAGTGGAAGACCTCATTGCGCGCATGGAGTTTGATGAGCTTGATTGAGACATTTTGGGTACAGATCATGGGGCTGTGTAGTAGATTGTGGGCAATGAAGTCGTCGTTTCTCTCTTTGAATGCCGCTTTTCGGAAACGGTGTCAGCTTATGGCACGTACTAGAACGTGGTGAAGTGGTGAATGCTGTGATCGTCGACACCGCCATCGTTGAAATGATCGACGATCTCGATCTGGTTAGCAGCGTCGGTGGCTGATGCACGCTGCACGTGTTGCTCTCCCCACAGCAGGGCGTCGAGGACGGTTTGTCCGCTGCCGCAGGTTGGTTTCGTTCCCCATCCATCCCCTCTTCGCGGGAAAGACTTACGACTCTTGCATGTGCTAATTCTCTGCACAGCCATGACTTCGAAGCGTTCGCCCGCGCAGAAAGCAAGTTGCTCTTGGCTACAGAGACTCCGTATATAGGTTATCTCTATACGTCAACATTATAGTACGTCTACCGTTCTATGGGTATATGCTATCTACTGATGTCTACTATGCAGGGTATGCGCAGTCTCAAACATCTAGCAGTGCCCAATCGGTCCACACCACTCCAGAGCTCTAAAGCTGTACCCGCCCGCCTCTGCCTCTCCTCCAAAAGATGATACCAACTGCCGCCTTAACAGCTGCAGCCCCGACGAGGCCCCATCCCATCCTTCGCAGTGTCACCTGCCGGCTCTCATCGCTGTGCTCGTCGCCAGCGCCCTCCTCCTTCCCGAAGTGCACGACCAGCGCACCGATGCCCGCGCCGCCCATGAGTGCGGCGAGCCCCGCGACGCGCTTCCAGCGCGCGGTCGGCCCGCTCGGTGCGACAGCGCTCAGCCATACGCTCGTCCACGCGACGCTCGTTGCGTATGGCGTCTTCAGGCTCTGCACGAGCACTGCCTGCAGCGACATGCTCGCGGAAATCATGCCCAGCGTCCAGATCGGGTGCGGCATGTATATTGCGGTCGGGTCGACGAGGGCGAGCGCACCTGCGCCGGCGAGCAGGGCGGACTGGAGTGCGCTCGATCGTGCGGGCGTGACCCACCGCGGGAGACGCGGTCCGAGGAAGCCTCCGAAGACGAAGCCTCCGAGGGCGGCTGCGCGCTCAGCGGTTGACGAGTTCGTGAAGTACGTGACCGCGGTGGGCCAGGAGGTCGAAGACTTGATGATCCCGAGCTCGGTGAAGAGGGAGGGAAGGTCCATGCCCAGCTGCACGGTTGTGCCGGTGACGAACGCACACCATACTCCAGAGACGGCGAACGTCAGACTGTCGACAAGCCCAGTGGACAGACAGAAGAGGAGAAGGGCTGAGTTGGGTGGAGAGTCTGCTGAGGGTGTGGGTGCGGGTGGAGGGCTTGGAGGTTTAGGTGCGGGGTCGCGGGCCGGTTCGGGTGGTGTCGACGCCATGGCAAGCTGTCGACATCTCAGGGTGCCGCGCACTGCGCCAGGGAGGGCGTGAGGGGGTCGATAGGCGGTGCGGCTGGCGCAGAGGAGGCGGCGGGAGCAAGACTGCATTGGAGGAGGTGGAGAGCGTGGGCAGCAGGCATGGGATATGAGTGCTCGATCGTGCTCATGGCGTTCCGCTCGTTCGGTGCTATCGGCGCCGACTTCGGGGATAGACCGGAGGCGCGTGCACAGCTATATCAGGCATGCGCGCCCATTGCCTCATATGGGCAATGCGCCGTCGGTGCCGCCGACCAGCGGACTGACGTCGCGAAGGCGACCTCGCCGTTCTCGGCCATCCGATCGACGGAGGCCGGGCCGGGAAGGGGCTTGATGCCGCCGGCAACGGTCTCCAGCAACCGACGATCGGCCCCGAGGACGAGGACCACGCGGGGAGCCAAGCCAGGGCAACGCCGCAACGGAGACCACCACCCGCGAGTCTTCCAGCGGAACTTCAGATGCGCGCATCCTCCGCTGCCTTGACGACCTCGCCATCCTCGGTGATGCACATTCATATAAACTGCTCAATGCCTCCAATGCGTACCTCACACAGTTTGACCCTTCGCCCGACTG
This sequence comes from Fomitopsis palustris, assembly GCA_029783445.1. Classification (NCBI taxonomy): domain Eukaryota; kingdom Fungi; phylum Basidiomycota; class Agaricomycetes; order Polyporales; family Fomitopsidaceae; genus Fomitopsis; species Fomitopsis palustris. The sequence continues at coordinate 175,292 of JARAOQ010000040.1, forward strand.
ACCGGTTCAGGCCCACGTTCATTGCACCCTTCCCTCCTTCAGTCTTTCGCCCGGTTGTGTTCCTCGCCGTCTGTGACGCGTCCTCTTCATTGCAGTTGCACCGTTCACTTTTCTGCCGACCTCTCAACCACCGACTGCGTTAGCAAGATGCTCGCTCTGTTCTACTCGTTCATCCTCTTCGTTGCGAGCGCGCTCGCGTTCCCGATGTTCCACTGGCCGCGTCAGGAGACCGTGAGCAACGTCGTCTGCACGGACCCCGACACGTACGTCTTTCTGCGTACTCAATGCATTACCTGTCAATTGACCACCCCCGGCAGGCAACTGGATACGCACGAGACGAACGTCGCGCTGCTCCAGATCTGCGGCGGGATCGCAGGCACTATCGAGTTCTGCCAAGGCAACCCGACGACTACGACCGGCGCGTTTGGCGGCTCCGAGTTCACCATTACACCTGTCGACTCGGGCGCGACTATCACCATCAGCAAGGGCCGCTGGGAGCAGGGCATCAAGGCCGTTGCCGCGACGTGCGGCCAGGCGAAGCCCTTCACCGCGACCTTTACCGGCGGCGCGTCCACAGGTGACGTCAACGTCATACTAGCCAAAGCGAGCAACACCTCCAGCGCAAGCTCGACCTGCACGAGATAGGTCTGGTCATGAGAGGAGGATTGGGGATACGTCTCAAGTAGCGAGTTTCTGGAGGAAGCATGCTGTGTGTAGGGTGTTCCAACATGGGTTTTTCTCGGGCAAGAGTCTCGGCGTGAACGTATGTGATATTTCAACGCCAGGGCAGACAATCTGTCAGGTGCGTGATGGACATCGTTATATATGGCTAGAAGTATACAATTGGTGGAACGGGGCTAATGAGACAATGAGAGATAGGTCCATTTACAGGAGCAAGGATACGCATGATACAACCTGGGCAGGAACAACGTGGTGGAGTGTGCTCATATAGCACTGGGCTCGTGGATGTGGCTAGGCGTGCCTCGGAAGAAACACGCGGAAGTCATTGTCACCTCCAGGTATATGGCTCGCCGCTTCGACGAACTGAGTACGCCGTTAGCCCCCCTACATACTGAGGCAAGAAATGACGCACCGCTGGCATGACATGCCTCAGCCTCTGCACCAATTCCCTCAACACCGCTTCCTTCTCCTGGAGCGCCCTCTGCAGCTCGTCAACGCGCGCATCCCTGTCACCTGCGTGCAGTGTCGCCTCGCGCAGCTCATCCCTCAAGTCGTAGACCTCCGCCTCGAGCTTCCCAATCTGCTCCTGCCATCGGTCGCGCTGCGTCCCGCGAAGCGAGAAAGGGTCGCTGCGCCGAGATGGCGTCGCGGGGGGCGTGGCTCCCGCGGAGGGGGTGTAGTCGCGCAGGTTGAAGACCGACTCGGACCCCTCCTCCATGGGCTCGTCGACGGCCATGGCGTCTGGGTCTAGGTCTGCACCCACCGCTTGTGGTTCCTCCGCCTGTGCCGTCGGTGTCTCCGCAGGGCGTCCGCTACCGAAGAGACGGATAGGACTGGCGACTACGCTGGCGAGCTGGTAGAGCGCGTTCTTGCCCATGTCCATCAGGGAAATCGTAGACCGAGGCTCGCCGAGTGCACTGGCGGGTTCGGGTGCAGCTTCCGACATGGGGTCTGGCAAGGGCAAGGGCACCACCTCCTGGTCTTGGTCCCGATCTTCGTCCATCGCGTTAGCATCTCTTACGTCCTCTCCCCGATTGATCCCAGGCGGGTGGACGGCAACGTGATCGGTCTGCTGCAGGGGAGCCATGCGTCGTACACGCTCTTCTGTAGGCGACGGTGGCTCCTCCTGTATGGCCTCAAAATGGGGACCTGCGAAAGGACGTGGGTTCGAGATGGGTGTCGGCGGGCCGCATGAGTTCTGAGTGCCAGCACGGTAGAGATCGTCGAGCGCCCTCCCACATGGCATTGACTGAGCCTTGCGCATCTTGTTGTGACTTTTCGGAGGTGTTGCAGTCAGCCAGATCGCAGGGCGGCGCACCGGCGTAGACGGGTTCGCGGGCGTGCGGACGCGAAGGCGTGGTAGTTCATTGCTGGCGAAGGGCGTGGCCCCCCTCTGGGATCCGCTTGCATGCATCGGCGGTTGAGGCGACAACTGCCGCTCCTCAGTGAAGGCGCCATTTTGCTCGACCGGCTCCTCGGGTCCTATGGGTCGCAGCTGGTTGTACTCGACTTCTTGCGCGTCGAACTGATCCATGAGCCTGTCGCACTTCGCTTCGAGCTCCGTGCACTTGGCCCGCAGCGCGTCGCGCTCCGCGCACACCGCTGCGTACCGCTCGTGCACCGCGTCGCGTTCCTGCCGGGAGTTGTTCCGCTCTCGACGAAGGTCCGCGTTTGAACTTTCCAGCTCAATATTATCCCATTGAAGCTATAAGCGACGGTCTCAGCATCACAACATCGTGTCGGGGTTGGTACCAATCGCACCATGCATAACGTACCTCATGTTTCGTCCTGACCTTCGAAGGTAGACGAATGAGCTCGCGCAAGCTCTTCGCATGGGCGATGTATGCGTGCGTTGACGAGTCGCCTGTGAAGCGATTGGGGACCCGCTCAAGCCTATGGGACGCAAGTTAGTATGATGACCCTTACTTCACCGCATACTCACAATGCCTCAGTTTCCTTGGGCACGTAAACCTTCTGGGTGGCTCCATTCCAGGCAAGGATATGCTCACTGATCTAGTAGGCCTCTCGCCTGTCAGTCTCCAAGCAACTCGATTCCCCGGGAGATGTCACTTCACTAATACGCTGACAGCCGAACTGAGAGCAGCTCTCTGCCTGTTTGCGCTGCGGAACCACTCGCCAGCTTGCTGGCAGTATAGTAGGGCTACGTGGGGCGGCATTGCATCATGTGAACAAGTCACTATCGGGACCGAAGGAAAGAATTACCTTCTTCAACGTAATCGTCGAGCCCAACTTCCCTCTTTCCGGGTTGCCGAAGACCTGGCATCAGGGCCCCTTGCGATCGGCCGTGTTAACCAATGCGACCTTGGTGTGGGACGAACTCACGAATGGCATTGTTAACGCCTTGCAGCCTATGATCTCTTCTCATATCGTCCATTGTGATCCCAGGTCCTGCCGAGTCTCGAGAATGCCGTGCGACAAGATGCGTATAATAGAGAATAACCTCGCCGGCGAGGGAAGGAGTGAAACTACGGCTGCGCGTAGTCTGTGTAATGAGTGGCGGGATACAGGGAAACCCCGGGGAAAGCTATAGGCAGGGTATGTCCAGCTGGACGAAGTACTTGTAGTGGCATCACCCTCGCCACTGATACGAAGCGGACAATGGAGGCGGCAACGACATTACCCAAATCAGAGAACAACACAGCAAGTATGCAAGTCAAGGGGGTCATGGGTCTTGCAATACGCTCCATATCGATGGCGCGCGCACAGATACTGGCGAGTGCAACAGCATGTATTCTGGACGGGACGAGCGAGCCTTCAGAGTAGGCACCCGAGAGGTTGAGCTGTGAGTACTGTACAATGCAAGCCGAAACGATAGTTGGTCGGAGACGCGCGGGAACGCGGCTGCGTGATGACATCGGGCCCATCTTATGAGCCACCTTCCGAAGGCGCAGATCGTTGCATGCCTGCTTATCGTGGGCGTGTCTCGGTAGCATCCTCGAAGGGGTCCTAGAACAAGGTGAGTAGCGATTATCGGCCATCTCGCTCATACTAAACTGTCTATCCAGATTGCGGGGTACTTACGCTAGACACAAGATGAGATAGATGATACAGTGTCCGATCCTAGGCCACCAAGAGTAAACATAGGTGTCCTGCACACACCAGCACGCTTCAAAGTTGCACGACGAGCCCAGCAGCATCGGGTACGTGCTTCGCCGCCTCCGCGAGCTACACAAATCCATCAGCAACCTCTTCACCCCAGGACGGAACCATAGAGGAACGCACCGCAGGGAGCATCGGCATAAAGCCCTTCACCAGACCCGCCAGCGCCGCCTCCTTCTCCGCGAGCCTGCCCTGCAGCTCCGCGATCGCCGCGTCCTTGTCCGTCGCCGCTCTCTGCGCGGCGCGCAGCCGCTCCTTCAGCTGGGCCACCTCGTCCCGGAGCGCGCGGATCTGCGCATCGCGCGCGTCCTCCGCGGTCTCCTCCGCAAACTCCATATCGAGGGGGGACGGCGACCACGCGCGCTGGGGGGCGTCCTTGGATATCCGAGCGAAGACGGGCGTCATGTCCGGTGTGGGCGGCGCCTGCCCGCCCAGGAGATGCATGGGGGCCGTGACCGCGCCTGCGAACCGGCGCAGCGCGTCCTTGCCCTTCTCTACGAACGACGTCGACGGCCGCATGTCCTCATCTTCGTCCTCATCCATCGCGTCGTCCTCTCCGTCCTGGTCGCCGCGGAAGGCGTCCTGTGCAGCGCCCTGCCGGGCACGCGTGGGCGACTCCGGCTCCTCGCGGATGACGTCCATCAAGCGGGGCGGGCGGGGGTTTGAGACCGGCGTCATGGGCGCGAGGCCCTGTAGGAGGCTGCAAGACGTCAGTCAGCACGAGAGGAGACACCGAGATCGGGACGCGCAGAGGAACATACAACGGTGCACGCGCTCCCGCCGGCGTGAGCGGCGCCTCGAAGTCCTCGAACTTGAACACGGCGGGCGTGGTGTGTGCGCGCCGGAGCGGGCTCGCGCCAACGGGCGGGGCTCGGGCGGGCGGGGCGCCCAGGACCTGGTGCACCCTCACCGCGGTGGTGGCGGAGAGCGAGCGCGGGGACGGGCGCGAGAGGAGCGTCTTCACTACGCGGCGGAGATCCGCGATGTGGGCGTCCTGCGCCGCCTGGCGCGCCTCGTTCTCCTGCTGGGCGGTCTCGTATCTCCAGCGCAGACTGGCGAGATCTTTGATGCACTAGAGGGGAGATGAGCGAGCGGGTGGGGTGAGAGACGGTGGGTCATGCCGCACCTCAGCCTTGGTTTTGGGCTTGGTAGGAGGGCAGACCTCGCGAAGCCGCGCGGAGAGCGCGATGTAGGCCTCGCGGGACTCATCGTCGGAGCCGTCGCCCATGACGTCCTGCAGCCTATGCATGTTCATTCGTCAGCCGGGCCCCACCATTTCGACCGCTGCCACTCACAGCTCGCGCGTGCGCGGCGGGACGATGATCTCTTTGGTGTCGGGGTTCATCCCGAGCAGTTCGCAGGCCATCTGTGCGCCAGTCAGATATGTCCAGTGGAGTCATCTCCTGCGGACAACTGCAGCTTACGAGGTTGTGGATTTCGTTGGACAGCCCGGCGTCGGCCCTCTTCTCGGAGAGTCTCTCGCCAGCGCGTCGTGAGTGGGCTTTGGCTGCCGGTGTACGCGGTGGTCAGTGCGGCTCGGCCATAGTTGACCTCGCGCGTCCTCACCTTGCTGCACGAGGCTAGAGTATCCGAATGCCGCGCCGACACACTTGCAAACGCCGACGAGGAGGCCTGATCATGGCATATGATGAGAGAAAGTTGCATCAGTAGGATGGCGGCGATGTGTGGTGAAGAAGACACACGATCTCGCATGCTGACGGAGTGGATCCTTTTCTTGTGCTTGGGAGGTACGGGTGCCATTCTTGTTCTCAATGGAAGTGAAGCAAATGAGAGTAGGATTCGAGATATTTCACGACCGTTTTCTTGACTTGGGTGGCGTATGAAGCAGATGGAACGAGCGACGAGTTTCGGTCCCCAGGACCTCGCGTTGTCGGAGGGTGGGTTGGTGGAAGAATACGCACGTCCATTCAGAGTACTTGTATCAGTGGGATACAAATTAGAACGCCGATTGTCAAAGCGGCATTGACCCGTTTCGTAAACTACTGAAGCGTTCACAAAGGATGCACGTTGGAGATGTCAAACCTGCCTTAGAGCCCACGTCGTCCCTTGTCCGAGCCTGAATGAGGGATGAACTCGCTCGCGCAGAAGGCTTTGTGAACAAAGCGAAAGCGCAGGTTGACCAGGGTCGCGAAGCTTGTCGGTGGTTGCTACTCGACATAGGGCCTGGCCTTGTTGTACGGTATTATTGGCGCTCGTTGCCGTCGATCTGAACAATAGGACAAGAATAAGACCACGAAACGTGACGTACTTCGTGGGGCAATCTGTCATCGGGAACTTTCGAAAACACATTTGAGTTGGCCTGGTACCGTGGCCAACTCGGAGTCGTGCCAGCCGCGAGGCAGACAAAGCACACCGTCCGCAAGCAGCCACCTCATGATCGCGGGCCTCAGCATCAACCTCTACATTCCAGCAGTACTCAGGAATCAGTGATAATGCTGTTCATGTCCAGAGTAAGCGTCATGTGCGAGAAGGGTTCGACACACCTTTACTAGCGACGGTGATACCCTAGTTGATCCCCGCGACTCCAGAGACAGTCGTAGCGTTCAGTGCTAGATCGTGTGATATGTACATACTCGTCAAGTAGTGCGCAGCGATTATATAGCTTTGGTCAGATTCTAACAGGACGGAAGGCGTGGTGTTGCCTTGGGCTGATTTCGCTGCAACAGCGCTCGTTGGAAGAGTAGTAAGACACGATCATGTGATGTGTAGTGTAGATTCAGCGTGATCGCGCACAACAAATATGTACATAACTTACTCCTGGATCCAACAAACAGTTTGTAGAATTTGAAGCCGTTTCTCTCACAAGACGGGCTCGACAGTTCTCCACTTTTTCCCAAGTGTCCGCCAAACGTCCTGGTAACACATCATTGCTTGAGCATCTCACGACGCGGCCTTCTGCCGCCAAGCTCATGTTGTTCAGGCACCGAGAGTCGATCCGTCATCCCCGCACGCAACTACCCAACAACCACCGCCCCTTCGGCCATCGGTCGATTCATCTGCTCCCTCGTCTGCCCGTACTTAGGGCTCGCGGTGCATCCGGGGATAGCCTGGATGCGTATAGAGACTGCCCCGTCTTGTTGCACGAGACGCCGAGTTCATCATGACCGTTCGGAGCGTAGCGAAACGCTTACACAGAGATTCGACGTCTTCTCGACGTTCCGAACACGCTGATACCCGTTCCAGATCGTCCCCGAGGTCATGCGCCATCCCACTGTACAAGGCACCCTCCAAGTCCGCTTCGGACGGAGTGTCTGCTCAAGACATGCCAAGTGCATCTCCATGCCTAACCCCGACGCGTTCTGAACAGGAACTACCAGCACGACACTCGCGGCGACGCTCAGGTTCTTCCTCGCTGCTTGCTCCTCGCTGTCTCGCACAGCACAGATACCCAGCTTCCCAACTCATCCGTCATTCGCTAGTATTCACGTTCGTTCAAACCCGACTCTTCGCCCCGAGTCCCCAGGATGCGTTCTGGTGCCGTCAGAGCCATACTCTCTCTGTTCCTCTCACCCTTCGTGACTGGCGCACACGTTGACCACGGGAGTGTGCACCGCCGTCATGACCTCGTCGGCAGAGAGCTCAACGCTGCGACGAGTCTGATGAAGCGCCAGTCCTACGACAACGCCAAGTTTACGTGGTACCCGGTCGGCCTGTGAGTAGCTTCCAATATATGTGTGCAATACACCCATTGAACTATGAAGGCTAGCGGCTCATGCGGTCAGACCAACGTCCCGAGTGACTACGTGAGTGACCATCGTACACACACCACGCCCGTGGAATCATGATCCCTCGCCAGATCGTCGCTCTAGACTCCGCCGTGAGTGCCCCCGTCCCACACTCGCTCGAACCTCGCACACCGACGCAGCTACTCCCAGCTGTACGACACCGGCTCGCACTGCTTCGCGCCCATAACCATCACTTACAACGGCAAAACCGCTCAAGCCACCATCGTCGACCGCGTGCGCCTCCTCCTCTTCTCCCCTCACCCCTCCATTCCACTGACTTCGCTTTGGATCACCACAGTGCGAAGGCTGCCCGATGGGCGGCCTCGACCTCTCCGCGGGGCTCTTCGAGTACTTCGCCGACGGCGACCTCGGCGCGCCGCCGCTCTTCGGCTCCTGGTCCTACGGCTCGGGCGAGACGACGACTACGGCCGCGACCACGAGCGCAGCGCCAACGTCTGACCTCCCGCCCTCCACGACGTCGACGTACACGCCTCCGCCCGCGACGAGCACAACGCCAGAGTCGTTCGCTTTGACGTCGTCGTCGAGCGTGATGACGTCGAGCAGCTCTGCGACGAGCAGTAGCGTAGCGTCGACGACGACGGCGAGTGTCAGCGCGTCTGGGAGCAGCATCGCCGCCGCGGCGCATACGAGTGGGGCAGCGTCGGTGGCGGAAAGCGCGGTACTCTCCACGCTCGAGTTGTTCAACCAGGCAGTCCTCGGGATGGCTGGGCTCGTCGTAGCCGGCGCGCGGGCCCATTGACAACTGACATGGATCACGGTCTCCTCACGCATTCGGGCGGGCAGCACTGACAGTGAGATGCAGAAGGCGATGTCCGTGCCTCGAATACTATATGTGCTATGCTACAGTAGGTGTGGATTCGTACTGCTGATTGTCCGACGGCCGTGCACATGCTAAGGCTTACTAGCTGTGCATGATAAATATGACGCTGAATACATAGCAATAATTACTGCCCGGCCCTCTCCATCGCGAACTGGCGCGCCGAGTCAGTATCACTGATGATTAACAAGAGGGAGACATACCTCTTCGGTCATCTGTGCGTGCAGGCCCATCAGGACCTGCAGCCGCCGCTGCTTACCCGCGAGCTGTCGCTCCAGCTCCTCGACGCGCGCGTCTCTCTGCGCCAACGTCCCTCGCACTGAGTCCAGGTCAGCCGTGAGCTGCTCAACCTGCGCCCTCAGCTCGGCAATCTCGACCTCGCGCGGGTCCGGCCCGCTTGGGACGGGCGATACGGCGCGCTCGCAGTACGCAGGGGTGTCCGTACTGATCGCGACTTCCGCTGTGGACGGACTGACGCTGGCGTCGACGACCTCGTCCACCCTCTCTGGGACTCCTCGAGATGTGAGTTCCGGCAGGATCGCATCGAGGGTCTGCGCTTCCGGCTCGACTGTCGACGGCCTGGGGGTCTTCCCCGACCGTCTGCGACCGGTGGTGAAGAGGTCCCCAACAACGTTCCCGAGCACGTCCGACACGCGCATGAACATGCCCTTGCCTCTGCCCGTCCTCGTCGACCAACCGTCGACGGGCTCGAGCTCCTCATCCATATCCACATCCGGGAGCTCTTCGTCCTCTTCGTCTTCGTCCTCGTCCTCGTCCTCCTCGTCGGAGGCACCGTCCAACATCATGCTGTCCTCCGCATCCCGCAGGTCGCTCACCTCAAGCTTGTCGACGGCCATCGACTCGTCCGCGTCCGCGTTCGCATCCACGTCATCCTTGCCCTCGTCCGCGTCCATCGCCGCATACCCAGACACCTGGCGCGCGAGCGGCGACGGCGACGGCGGCGCACCCAGCGCGCGCCGCCGGAGCGCAGCGGCAGGGCGGGGGTTCGACACGGGCGTCATCGGCGCGGCACTCTGCTGCAGGCTGTCCGCGCCAACAGTCAGCAGTGCGCACAGCGGGAGGGAGAGAGGGACAATCTAGACGCACGGGCGTGAGCGCGTGGGGGGCGAGTCTTCGTCTGCCTCCGAGCGCGGCGTCGGGTACGCGTCGACCGCGTGCGGCGCCGGGGTGGACGGCCCAGGCGTCGGCAGCGCCATCGCAGCAGCAGCAGCGCGTTCGCGTTCGACTTGCTGCGCGGCAGCGAGCTGGCACCGCAGGCTCGCGATCGTCACTTTATTCTGCGCGACCTCCGCGAGGAGGGCCGCGACCTGCTTCACGAGCTTCTCGATCTTCCCGCAGGACCTGATGTAGTCCCACATGTACTGTCGAACACGTCAGCAGTGTGCAGTGGAGGCTGAAGTCTGAAGGCGGGTGGGCGGACCAGCGACTCACCTCGAGCCGCGTCTTGCGCTTGTTGGGCGGGAAGACCGCACGCCAGTACCGTGCCGCGGCGGCGTACGCGTCCCGAAATGATACCGATTTGTTGTTGGGCAAACCATGTTGTGCAAACCTACAACGGTGGGATTGATGAGCCACGACGAATGCCAATAGAGGAGGCGCGATGTACTCAGTCGCTGCGTCGTCGGATATCCTGCACTCCTTCCTATCCTCGTCCCACACGACGACGCCCTCCGCGAGCTGTCAGCGGGTGTGTGGCTCAGCGCGTGCCACAACAAGAGCGTTCGATCATCGCACCAGTGCGTCCAGCTCGTTCAAAATGTTGACATCTCCCCGCTTGCCCCATGCCTCCCCCGCCCTCTCAGAATGTGCCCTAGCTACATCGCTGTCAGCCCCCTTCGCGCCTGCACTTCACTGGGATCGCGTAGCTTACCCTCCATGATAAACTGCTCGCGCTTGAAGGACTTGCGCCCGAGGTCGTGCAGGGTGTACAGTGTACCTGCACGATAGCATGTCAGGCAGACGATCGGCGGAGCCAGAGACTGCGCGTACGGTCTCGATTACTTATCTTCGCGATCCTCTTCGCGCGCGTCATGTCGACTCAGTCAACGGAGTGGCAGTGGTATGAAGTCTGCGAATGTCAGTCGCGTTCAGTCGCGTATGTTCGTTCGGTCGCAGGTCAAGTTGCAACTGAAGATGAGTGAAACAAAGGAGAATGACGCGCCAGCTGCGCGTGTCGGAATCGCGGTCTCAAGTGAAGTAGCAATGCACCCGCCCACCTCCACTCGAGACATCCTTATATGGGCGCCTAACGGGCCACGCCCAACCAAGGCGGCAGCATCGACTCGCCGCGGGAGAGAAAGGAAGCTCAAACGAGGACGCACCGTAGGGGGACAGCCAACACGTGGCCTGCACATCTCGAAAACGGACCGCACTGACTCGCTGTACTATGCCCCGCAGGCGGGGGCGTCCAATTTGAGCGGGCGGGCTTCGACGCCTGAGGCGGACAATAGAGCATTCCGCACAGCCTACGCTGGAAGAGGATACGTCTGTCCCATAGATGTCCAACAATACATACACTGCCAGAGTCCCCCACAGGCATACCGACGCGGAAGGCGTGTGAATGCGGAGCGCGGCCCCGTATTCGCGCTCTATATGAGGAAGTGGTCCGCCCAGTGCCGCACGACGCCCTCGCCGGCCTTGTGGCTCGGAAACCGCTTCGGGTCGCGACAGATGATCGGGCCATGGGCATTCGGGCATGGATGGATGTACGCACGCTCCTTCTGGAGGTTCGGCAGCGTGTTGAGCATGCGCACGAGCCGCAGCTGGAGGTCCGTCAGGTGCACCGTCGGCGGGCGCCCGCTCGAGTGCGTCGCCGTCACCGAGTCAACGCGCTCCACCTTCGCGGGGCGCGTGCCGTTCTCGAGTGCGGAGCTCGATCCCTCGGGAGAGGCCAACGCGGCTTTGGGCTGTACGCTTGTGGCGAAGGAGAGGACTTCGGGCGGGGTAGCCGGGGCGGCGCCGCCGGGCCCGTCAAGCATCTCTACCATGGACTCCTCCATGCCACGCTCGAGCCGTGCTATGACGTGCATGAGGCGGTCGACGGAGGACTCTTCCTTCTCGAGGAGCTTGAGACGCTTGCGGGATGCACGCATGGACAGCGTGAGGCGCGTGAGAACGAGGGTGAGGAGGACCGGGACGATGATCGGTAGACTGACGAGAACCAGCTACGGTAAAGATCAGGCACGCAGTTCTGCGGGGTCGTATCACGAACTTACGACGTTGTACGGGAACTTGAATTGCAAGGCTGGCGGTAAAGGGAAACGCAAACTACTGAACCATGCCGCCGACAACTTCTTTGGTGGGACCGGTGCTGGCGGTGGGGTGTCGGGGAGGTGAAAAGACTTGATTATTGGGGCATATGTCTCATCCAGTTCTCTGTCGGTAGCATTCAGGGTGAGCTCATATGGAGATATGAAGATCGTCCTCTCTCACATATCTATTCCGTTAGTGAGGTGTTCGTAGAATATGTCGTCGGCCTCTATGACGGCAGTAGGGTAAGGTACAGTGCGGTCGTTCACAGCGTTGGCGTATATGCGTAAGTGTTCGAACTTGCACAGGGCTTGGTAGAAGATGCGTTCGGGGTCGGCCATGACCTCCAAGAGCGGTCGGCCGCGAGGGGACCACTTGTCAACCTGGCCAGCTAATCAGCACTGGAGATGCATGGAGCCGTCTTGGCTTACAGCCCAAAATTGCTCTCCAGTGCGGGACAGAAGCGTTGGCCCGAGGTAAGAAGCAAGCGAGGAGATGAGATTGGGATATCTTGGGAGACCTATGTGGGGTGTTGCGATGGTGTTAAAGTTCACTGGAGTGACGTTCTCGAAGAAGCCTCGCTGATGCAGAACGCTTCGCCTGATATGAGCATCGAAGCCTTGTCATGTCGGATGAAGTACGAACCCAACAGCGTAGCGCGAAACCAGACCTCCCAGACTGTATCCGGTCATGGAGAACCGTGTCACTTTCTTCCCGTCATCTTCCAAACGCTTCACGGCGGCGAGGGTCTGAGGGGTGTTATGAGATTCAACCGTCCAACGCAATCTATGTGATGGTGCGCATGCACATACCTCTTCGGCGACCCGTTCCCCTCCCCAGTCGATGCCGTCATAGGTGTGTTCTTCTTGGTTGGTCTCGGCGAGTAGTATCTCCAGCTGCTCACCGCCGGGGCCTTTTGCGGAGTCGAGCTCATTGTAGCGTTCCTTGATCGCTTTGTGCAGGCTGTGAAGATGGCTGGGGTTGCCCCACATGCCGTGCACGAGAACGAGTAGGTGTACTGTTTGCGACGACATAACTTAGAGACTCAGTCTATGCAGGAGCATGTGAGGGCAAGGGAGAGTGTATGCACTGCGGTCATTGCGGAGTGGTGGTTTTACACGGGCGCGGCAATCCGGACTCTGGCGGCACTCGCCACTGACGCGTCCCACCGCCCCCGGGCCGATCATGCCTTCCGGCGATCTTGCTATGTCATACTTCCCGGGAGCAGGTGGGGACTTATATAATTGTCTCTCACCGTCAGGGCCTGCGGTCAACAGCCATGCCCACGCTTCCTCTACTTATGAGCAAGTTACGCCTTGAATAGAGTGGTTTAGAGCCCTCCAGAGTGTGCACAAGTCTCAGCTTCCAGGTCGATGTCTAGATATTCTGAAACGACATCCCGTCCAGACAGTGTCGTGTACCTGCACAGTGGAGTCGCCAATTGGCAGGCATCATGTCCTGTGTTGGTGATATGGGCCATTGAGAACGTAACACTGGCCCTACTTCACAGGACGGGGCGACCGGCATGTCGCTGGTAAGCAAGGAGCATATTGAAGAAAGTACTTGAGATCCCTTCAGCTCTAGCCATTGCACCTGCATTGGTACCGGGCCTTAATTAGCGTGTGCCAGCAGAAGACACCATAGGGCGACATGTCTGTGGGGTCCCTTTGATTTACCTATCTCAGGCTGACAGTCCTAGCATCTTTAGTCGGTTGGACAACACACATCGCGTGAAAGCAGCCCATTCCTACTCTTATGCCGCAGAGCATCGTAAGCGACCACGCTACTCGGATAAATATCCATACCCGGGACACTGCAATAGCCCAACCAGCGCTGGCTGGACTCCTGGTGACACTATGTGGTAGGATTCACGACGACGAGCGTTCCGAAGTATCAATGAAATGCCTCACGATGTCGTATCGTATACAACACTCTGGAGAACGCCCGAATAATACGAGTCGTGGCCGTCGCAAGGCAAGAACCGCTCCACTGACACTGAGAGAGTATCTCACGTCACTGTCAAACTTCATTCACCAGTGCTACACGTCGCAGAGTCACCTCGTCAGGGAACTTGTGGCCTACTGCTGAGGAGCACGATAAACACATTGAATCCGATAGAGATATATTGACACATGAATACGATACGATTAGCAAAGCGTGAGTGACAGTAGATATAAGTCGATGAGATGATGCGGCGTTCTGAAGCGTGACAAGATACCAAGGCTACATGGTCGTCCAAGATCGTACAATTGTAACATTTTGCAGGACATGTTTTGAGGGGCGGGGCGAGGCGTTTAATCCCACTGCAACACGACGTAAGTTCCAAGCCATTGCCGACGCGAGGTGGGATGTCACCAACCTGTACAACCATTGAAGTCGCCCAGGGGACGAGGTCTTGTGTCGGCGAAAGGTACACGTATGTGCTCGTCTTGTAGACATCCGCCTTGAAGCGCTTGAGGGCACCAGACTGACCCGGGGCGCGGCGGATGGTCTTGTAGCTGAAGACAGCGCGGACAACCGACGCGATGATCTGCCAGATATACAATCAGCACCACTGAAGTACACGCAACGAGCGAGTCGCGCACCTTCGCAGAGAAGTCAGTGCCCAAGCAGCGGGCCGGGCCGTCCGACGCGAGGTAGCGGGCCGTGGGCCGAGTAGGGTCAACCGACTGAGGATTGCGGAAGGCCTCAGGCTACGGCAGAGCAGTCAGTCACTTGCGCAGAGGTGCGCCATGACACGACTTACGTCGAGGTTTGCGGCCGTGACATTGAGGAACACAGGCTCTTTTGGAGCCAACGACTGCTGACCCAAAGTGGTGGCACTCAACGCCTGCTGGTAGGCGCCGCGGAAGGGAGGGTCAAGACCTGCACATCGAGTCAGCAAGAGCACCCTCCAGATCAGGCAAATACACATACGGAGCGCCTCAAGGACGTAGCCTGACAGCTTCTGCGCGTCCTTGCGGTCGAAGCTAGGCTTGTTCACGAGGTCCTGCACGTCGCGCGGCTTGTTCTCGTCAATGTAGAAGTTGACCACGTTGACGACTGCCTGCGAGAGCTCCACGGAGCACGCGACAAGTACCGCGAGCACCGAGTGCGCCAGCTCGTCCGGGGAGTAGCCGAGGCCCCAGAGCTTCTCCAGGATCGAGTCTGCGGGGGTCTTCTCGCGGCCGATGAACATGCTCGTGAGCGTCTCGACTACCGCGAAGATGCTCGACCGCTGGCCGCCACGCAGGTGCAGCTTGATCTTCTTGAGCAGCTTCTCGATGTCAGCCTGCACCTTCTGCTGGAGGCGCAGCTGCTTGGCGGGGAGGACGTCGAGGAAGAGGAAGCTGCCGCGGATCTGCGTCAATAGCCCGTAGATAGCTGCATGCTTCTCGCAACTCACGTGTAAATATCCGCCAGGATGTCAAACAATTCTGGCGCAGTGTAGTCGCCCTCCGCATCGGCACTCTCTTTCAGCTTCAGGCCGCCCTGTCGCAGCACCGTGAGCACAGACAATCGACCATCCGAGGCAGGCGACAGGTACTCACGAAGAAGTTGCTCGCCCAGTGGAGCGGGATGTACTTCAAGACGTCACGCACGATGTCGAGGCTGCGAGTCTTCACACCGACGAGCGAGTACGATTCGCGGACCATGAGCTCCCTCGTCTTGTCATAGAAGAACTGCAGAATCTGGTCCTCGTAGCCAGAGAGCACGCCAACCATGGCACGTTGTTCCATCGCAGCGCGGCTCGGGTTGTCAGACGCAATGAAGAACCTATACACCGCAAGCGCGACGCTCAGCATGCCATCGTCCAGTCGCTGACAAGGACTCCACTCACCCTGCGCCAGAGATGACCTTCGCAGCGCGGTCAGAGTAGCGGACGCTGAAGCTGTCGCTGTGCAGCGCCTGCGCGACATCGCGGTAGCTCGAAACCTCAGGGGCCGGGCGAGGCACGACGGGCTTGCCCAGGTCGTACATGCTCTTCTGGTCGAGCTTCGTCAGGATCTTGTCCATCGCCTCGGGGGTCATGAGCGGGAACCACGTGAACGTGTTGTCCGGCGCGAACTGCTCCGGCAGCGTGCGCAGGAAGAGGCGGCCGAGCGCGCTCCCGCAGCCCGGCGCGCTCGGGTCGCGCTGGCAGTCCGCGAAGCCCCAGCAGGTCAGGTTGAACGGCGTGTAGTCCGCGGTGAAGTAGCGGTCCCCGCGCGTCAGCGCGATCGCGTCGCTCAGGATCGCGCGGCTGATCGTGTACGCTGCGCCGCGGGTGTCAGTGCGTGTGGTCCAACGGTGCGGACACAGTGGTATGCGAGACTCACAGGGACAGAGACCAGCACCTTCCATGACGGGCTTCGCCGCCTCGGCCTGCAGGCCGACGTAGAGCTCGAGGCGTTCGATGTCGCCATACAGCTTCTCGGCGGCGGCCGCGATCTCCGGGTCGGGGTTCCATTCGAGGAAGCTCGAGTACCCTATTGTATTGCATTGACCGACCAGCGTCAGTCGCGCGCTCCCACACTAGGAAGACGGGAACATGTACGCACGCTTCAGGCCGAGGAATTGTCGGAAGTCGTTGAGCGAGCAGCAGCCCCATTGCCGCGCAGACTCGATGCCCATGATCTCGTGCAGGCGCATGACGTGCGGGGTGCCTCGCGCCTTGAACGCGCCCGCGGGCTTCGCGGTGCTATTGAGGCGTTAGCTGAAATGCAGAGGGACGTGGCGAACACGAGGACGCACTGCTGCTGGAGAATTGCTGCCAACTCGCCGTCCTTAAAGGTTCCATCAGATTGGCGTTGAAGCCTGCACGGACATGCGTCAGGGGGCGGCGTGAGAAGGGGAAACAGTGCGGAAACTCACTGGCCAAACGTCCACTGCGTCGGCGACGTCTCCTTCGAGGCCAGTTCGCGCGCCATGGCGCGGAAGTCGTTGATGGTCACATCGTCATACGTCTTGCCTGGGAAAATCTCCTGCGCAAGCTGCTCGACCCATTTCTCGTCAAGCTCCGAGGTCGTCGCATGCCACCGGTAAAGGCAGTTGAACTACATCGCGCGAGTTGAGCTACCTTGTCCGCTTCCAGCCACGATGCACCTTACCTCCACGCTACAGACGTTTCCACGGCCCCGTTCGAAAAGGCTGTGATCCGAATTGCGAATGTCCTGCGACGCCGGTCAATGATCACGGTCACGTGGTCTTTGTTTGGCAGAACTCACCTCGAACGGGTTCAAGCTCCAACTGTTGCCGTCCCTCACCAGGCCTAGAATCGAGCAGAAGTAGTCTGAGAAGACGACCGTGGCAAACCAGCCACAGTTGATGAGGCGGGCGGTCTGGAAGATCTCTTCCTCCTGCTGGAGAAGCTTCTTGCTGCGCTGAGGGTCATCCTTGGGGATCAGATCCGGATCCACCCAAGTCCCGCGCTCGTTCAGCTGCAACAACATCTTTGCGATGTACTGCGCGGCAAATCAACATCAGCATCGCTGACCACCGGTCGTCGACAACCAACAGCGCTCACGTTGTGGTTCCTGTTGAATAGCACGAGGAGCACAGACACGGCCGGGGGGAGCAGCAGGAGGCGGTCCTCCGCGAAGGTGTCAGGATGGAGCACACCGCGCCCATCGCGGACGCGGATCTTGTCCTGCATCTCCTGGTTGTTGCCATAGAGCGGCGCGAGGTCGACGTACGACGACGTCTCATTGATGTTGGGGTGCTCGTGGGAGGTGCGGAAGATGCTAGTCGCGCCGCCGTCAGCCTACGGGGGCTATCAGCCGCCACCCTCTCGGGAACTCACCTGTGGATGACCAAGGCGGCGAAGGCGAACATCAGGCTGGACAGGCCTGCGGGGTGTGGCACGAACTAGATCGGATGCGGTCAGATTGTATTCTCGTCGGACAGGAGGCAGGGAAGGCGACGCACGGCTTCTCGCCTGAGAAGGGTGTCGAAGATGAGACCAGCATCAGGCAGCTCGTTCCGGGGGAGCGGGTGCACGGGCTGCGCACTTCGCGCGTAGGGCTGCATTGCCTGGCCGAGCGAAGGGTCCTGAAGGTTGTTCCCGGCACCGTCAGCTGACCGCCATGAGTACTTCTCGCCAATGAAGGTTTCCGGTGGGTGCGGGAGGTCATCGTAGACTACGAACGCCGTCAGAAACAGTTGCACCGAACGGCGTCGGGATGTACTGACGTAGCTTTACGACCGCGGTGGAGAGCGATGCACCGATCGCAGTGTCGGGATACCTTGACAAGAAGATGAGTAGGTGCTCGAGCTGTCATCGGAGGTCAGTATCCATCTCCTCACGCAGTGCATAGGCACGCACCAAGAATTTCCTGTCGTCGATGGCATTGGGGTGCCTCAAGACATCAATAAGAGCAGTAACATTGCCGACGTCCCACTTGATAGTGGAACCAGGGTTCCGAATCTATAACGTAGCGTGCATGAGACGGCTGGGGTGCCGCACCCTTGAGAGACAGATTACCTCCTCGCGGAACGTGTGGACGAGTCTCTCCATCTCTGCGTTCGCAAACTTGGAGGCATCATGGAGATCCTTCTCCTGCGAGCACAGATGTGAGTATGGAACGGCCATGGGCGCGACCTGCACCTACCGCGGTGTGTGCAACTGACGAGAAGCGGCTCATGTTGGACTAGTGGGAATGGAGGGGGGATGAGTGGAATACGTATACCGCGTCACGTCTGGGCGGAGGATGGTACTGGACATGACTGGCAAGGTAGGCGTTTTATAGAGGAAGGTGCAGACGCGATCGCATCGGTCCCGCGCTCATCTGGCAGACGTGGTGGATCTGACAGGCCGAACCCGGAGAGGGGACGCGGGGAAGCAGACGGCGTTGTGTCAGGGCGGCTGCGAGAGCCAGCACTGGAATACTTGGAACAAGGATGCGGTGCGCCCTCTGCACCATCAAATCCAGCGCTCCGCGGCGCCTGCCTCCGCGAAAGGAAGAACGCGCGACGGATTTAGTCTCGCGCAAGGCCGCGACGGCACGAGCCCGTCCTCAGAGGGCCTAATCTACTGCCAGCAATGCACCCAGCCAACATGTCAACCGTTGGGGAATCTCCCAGAGAACAATTAACCACTAACCGCGCGACGTATCAACATTCATGGCTGCTTCGAGGGAATGACCGCGCTTTTGTGCCCGCATTCCATGCGCGAACATGTTGCCTTGGCTGCTCGTTGACACGGCGCGATGTCATGTTGGACGAGATGTTGCTGTGAGACGGTGCTGAGTCGGTCTGACTAGGACGACATAGCCACCCCGGAAACCGGGCTGATTGCGAGCAAAGACGCCTGCAAAGACGGGCCTAACGGCGGATCACAGCCGCAGCCGCCGTCGCAGTGACGAGACATTGACTGCCGCACGCTGCATATGTAGATTGGGTGCTTGAGTGACGTTCGTCGTCGGTATCTCGAGCTCGAGACACCCGCTGCAGCGCGTGGGACGTACACCGCGGTCATGGGCGACATAATAGAAGTCCTGGCCAGCTGGCGATAACGCTCGGTGGAGACGCAGCTTCAGTCCCGGGAGCCTCCTCGTCGAACGCCGCAGGGAAGCTCTCCGTCCAGAGGCGCATCGAGTACCATACCCCTCTTGCGAATCACCCAGCGCACCCCACTTTGGCTCGATCTCCGGCGCGCCTGACCATCCTTCCGTCCACCCACCCGAGGAATGGTGCTTATCTCAATGGCAAGGTTCACGATGGCAGTCGAGATGACCGTGGAAGCCGTCACATCGCAGTCTGTTGAGTGTCTCGCAGGCACCATGGGTCGTGGATCGCGGGTAGTGTCGCATGCAGACCGTCGTGGTGCGTCGCTTTGGGCAGTCGCGCGGGAGGCCTGCGGGAGAGGCGCCCGCTGGGCGCGCGCCTAGCCACGTAAGGCAGCATCACCGAGTCGCTCGTCCTGTGGTCGGGCGCGCCGCCCATCCGTGTACTTACCACTCCTTGACACTCCCCGCGGCGGCCTGTGCACGGCCAGAGTTTCCTAGACCCCAGCTGGGCTTGCAGCATCCCCGGTTATCCCGGCTCACACCTCTTTCCTGACCTGCATTCGTCATCATGGACTCGTCGGAGCTTTTCTACGTCAAGCAGCAGTTCCTCCTCGGTGCGTGAGTACTGCGTGGGGCGTCGCTTGGCCGTACTGAGCATTGCGCCCCATCAGGCGCATACAAGTCCCTCGTCGACCTCGAGCTGCCCGACCCCAACTCACCCGACTACACCCCGACGCTCGTGTACAAGGCGCGGGCGTACATCGCGCTCGACGACCCCAAGCCCGTGCAGAGCCTCATACCCGCAGACGCGGAGGATGTCACTCTGAGGGCCGTCTCCGCGCTCGCGCGCTACGTCGGCGCCACGAGCCCGGAGGACAAGGAGGCGGCGCTCGAGGAGCTGCGCGACCTCTGCGTCGAGATCGAAGGCGAGGACGTGGACGCGACGCCGAAAGAGCGGGGGACGGTGCGCGTGCTCGCGGGCACCGCCTTCGCGCGCGCGAACGAGATCGAGGAGGCGCTGGAGACCCTCGGCGTCGGGAGCAACACCGACAACCTCGAAGCGTACGTGTCCCGCCCGCTCGCCCCGCCCGCCCTGCTCACCCCGCCCAGCGTCGCGCTCACCGTGCAGATCTACCTCTCGATCAACCGGCCCGACCTCGCGCGCAAGGAGTTCGAGCGCGCGAAGCGGTGGGCGGGCGACGACATGCTCGTGCAGCTCATCGAGGCGTTCATCGGGATGGTCACCGGCAAGGACGGCTACCAGGACTGCAACTCGTTCTACGACGAGCAGCTCGGCAACCCCTCGCTCACCTCCCCGCACCTCCTCACCGCGCGCGGCGTCACCCGCCTCCTCCGCGGCGAGGTCACCGGCGCCAAGTCCGACTTTGAGGAGGCCGTGCTCCAGCAGGGCGGCGGCCCCGACCCGGAGACGCTCGGCGCGATGACCGTCGCGGCGGGCCTGACACAGACAAAGTCGAACGAGGCGGAGCAGCTGTGGTCGTCAGTGGGCTTTCTCTCCTCCCCGCACTCCGTGATGATCGTCGATGCTGACGCGCCGATTCATTGCCAGCCAACTCATCGCGCAGTACCCGGGCCACCCGATGGTCGTCGACCTTGCGCGCAAGTCAGAGCAGTTCGACGAGCTGTCGATGAAGTTCACCGTGCCTCCACTCGCGACAGCAGCATGATGCACGGGCATGTACTTACGCGCCGTCGCGCGCTCATCCACGCATACGGACGGAATTATATTCGGCTGGTTGTATGTATCAATCCCTCCGTGCTGATACGGGAGCTTCCATGCGCACGCCGCCATTGTGACCGCGTCCCTGTGATGCCCCGTCCGCGCCCTGAATGCCCGATCGCAGCGCGAGAGCCAGCGAGCAAACGCAATCAATGGCAAGCATTTAATTGCCAGGGCTTGCGTCAGTAGTCGACACACGATGGGAAGCACGCTGGAGCACCGCGCCCGGCACGCGCGGCCGGCTCGTGCCACAGGCAGGGAAGCCCGCATGCGCATCTCGCATCTGGGTCTGCGTCGAGGTAAATCGTCGTTAACGCCACGCTAACGACCAAGGGGTCGGCGCCGCCGCCGCTCTCTGCAGCTGCTCGACCAGCGCTCACATCCCTGCGCGCGGCGCCACGGGCCCCCCGTGATCGCGCCCTGGATGGCCAACGTCCACATCCAATCCAATACCCGTCCAGCCAACGTCCAACGCTCACCACCGCGGGTGCTCCAGGACGACAGTGACCTTCTGGCCGACGTAGTAACCCAGCGGATGCGGGACCTCCTCCACGGTGATATGCAGCCACCCCCCACAGCGCGCCGGGCCCTCGCTGCGCCCGACCGCCTCCGCGGTGGCCGGCGCCTTCCGGGCCTGGTGGGTGCCTGTGAGCCAGCCCGCGAGGGTGCTCTGCGTCGGCGTGCGTTTCACCGGGGGCGCGAGCGTCGCTGGGGCGTGCACGGGGGACGTAGACATGTGCGAGGCGTGTGCTGGGGCTGCTCGAGCGGCGTGCGTTGGAAACGTCGGCGGTGGTTGGGGAACAGCTGGCGGCGGTAGGCTTGGTGTGCGGCCGCGGTTGCACTCGCAGTGGTACGTTGCCGTGCAGTAGCTGGCGGTGCGCTGTTGCGTCTCGTCCTTCGTCTCGCTGCGCACACACGACGGCGACGCATCAAGCCACGGTGCACGTCGTTGGGGATCCGTGACTCACCTGTGCGGCAGCTTCGCGAACCTGCTCAAGTCCCTCGACACGAGCTCGACGCGCCTCCGCGGCGGGATCTTCGGGTCGGCCACGAATGCATACGACCCTCGGAAGTTCGCGTGGTACGCATCGCCGATAAGTCTTGTGTGTTGCTTGGACTTTTCAGTGAGATAGAGAGCGCGTCCCAGAGGTCCTCGCATGTCTGGTAGTCCGCGCGCGCGTCGCCGGGAGCGTTCAGCGCGGAGCCCTCGTGATCGTGATCGTCCGTGTGAACGTGTGCGGCCTTACGCTTCCCGAGCACGCTGTGGCTGTCCTGTGTCCCAGCAGACGCAGGTGGAGGTACTCCTTGATGCGAGCAGGGCGGACGGGCTGCGTTTTGCTGGGTCGATGGGTTGGGCAGCGGCACACGTCGCGCGAGACGTTCTTCCAAGAGGCGTTCAATGTTGTTGAAGTAGATCTTGCCGTTGCTGTTGGCAGCGTTGTCTGAGGCAGTGCGTAGGGGAGTGTGAAGCATGTCAAATAGGGCAATATTGTGAGGTGTGTGATAGAGTATGATGAGCAGGGGCTCGACGCGTCCCAGTGACGCGGTGTGACAGACGCGTTGAGTCACGTAACGCCAGTAACGCTAGCTGAGGCATCAAACTCTCAGTGGCTCACTACAAGCACATCTCGCCGAAATAACACTTGGCCGTGCAATCGATACTCCCTTTGGAAATGTGCATTATGGCCCGGTATTATGCAAATTGGCCACAGGAGCTCTCGTCTAGTGTACGATTTCCATACAGCTGATCGTACAGCGGAGCTGTTCATGCTCCGACTGACATGAAAACCCCACCAGCTCGTCAAACAATTCAGTACGCAGACAAATCTCCAGATCATACGCCTGCGTTGTCTTCCACTTCGTCTGCTACTTCAAAGCCTACCCACACGACCTCGGAACAACTGTTGCATCCTACCAGGTGTTGGCCATCTTCTAGCTGCTCTTCTCTGACAATGTACGTGCCGCCACACCGACACGAATACGTCCACGTCATCCGCCCCGCCTCGTCCCCGCTCTCCGCAAACTCCTCCAAGGACACCACTTGCGCGGGACGAGGCCCGCCCTTCGCCTGCGCTTCAGCGCGAGAAGCGTCGTACGCAGCACGCGAGGCGGGAGAACACAGGACACGGTACGCCTGCTGAATCAGGGCGACGTTCACATCTCCCGCCGCGGACGCGTGCGGACCGTGCCGTTTGTCGGGGTGGTGCCGGAGCAGTGCTTGGTGGTAGGCTTGTTTTACCTCGGCCGCCGAAGCGTCTGGCGAGACCGAGAGGAGTGAATAGCAGTCCGGAAGCGCATCGTCAGCCAGCTTGGTGAGGGCGAGACCGCTGTGTGGTAACTGACAAAAACGTCAGGAACGACGATGAACAGCCACTGGGGTTACGAACCGGACGGCAAGGCTGTTGTGGACGGACGGAAGATCGCTCAGAGCGCTCGGACGTCTGTGGAACCAGATTTTTCCTTTCTTGGACAACCTCTTGTGCAGTCACGCAGTCCCCGCGCGCAGTGCGTCAGGGCCATTATACCCATTGGTTACTATACTTATTCTCCATCGCTCGGGGGCATGCACACTTGTTCAGATTACAAAGAGCATCAGTGATGCGGTCAACAGTCGTGGACAATAAACAACGGCCAGGCATAACCACGCATTCACTGGAAGAACAGCGTCACGATGCTCATCTCCGGCGCATCGACGACCAAGCTTCCATCCTCGCCCAGAGCCGGCACCTCGACCTCCGCATAGTCCTCCGTAACGCTCGTCCGGTACATCGCCACGGGCTGCGTGAGAGCGAACGAGCCGTTGCCCGCGAGGGTGACGCTCGCCGCGGCCCACTGCGCGTTCATCGCGACCACCGCGTACAGCGGCTGCGCGCACGCGCTGTACGCCGCGCACCCGTTGTCGAAGTCGAACGCGAGCACGCGCCACGCGCCCGCGGCGGAGTCGCTGTCCGCGTCGGGCGTCACCGCGCGCCGGATCGCGCCGACGGGTGCGCCTTTCGTGAAGTGCTTCAGCACGGAGTAGCGCTTGGAGACCTTCAGCGCGTAGTTCTGCGTGCTGCTGTAGTCCGGGTCGTAGTAGATGAGACCTGGGGTCAGGAGGATCAGTCATCGGGCGTCGTGGCATTCTTGTGAGGGCTGACCATCGTCGTACCCGCTGGTGTTGACGCCGTCCCAACAAGTGCTGTTGTCACTCAGCGTGCACCCGATCGCGTTGGACAGAGCGGTCCACCAATCCCTCGAGGTACAGGTGAGTAGCATAATACAACATGTATCAAGGCTCTTACCAGTGCGAGTCCTCCGCATAGGTGAACGATTGCCAGACAAGGTGCGCCATCCGGAGCCCGCTGAGCATCGTCGGGTCATAGTTCGCACCGTATTCAAGGGCAGCGAGGGGATCGTTCGCCCCACTCGATAGTAAGGGCTTATAGCCTGGTTCGCTGGGTGAGGATCATGCGTCTCGGCGATCGCTCTCAACCAACTCACAGCATATCTCTGTGAACCAAGTTGGTACACCACCGCTGAGCACGCGCCCAGCCGCGAAGACGGCCCGTTGCACGCTCGCCGCGGAGAAGTCGTACAGGTGGTGCGCGTTCGCGCCCAGTGACTGCCCGACAGCGGGGTTCAGCCACTGCAGCTCGTTGAGCGCATACAACACTGGCAGCCGACGGTTCAGATTCTCGGCACTATGAGAGTGTCGACGCACTCACGCGCCCAGGAGGACTCGTCGGCGATGACCTGCGTCGAGAGCCCGGCCGCCTTGAGTGACGCTGCGAGGCTGGTGACCACCTCCGCGCGCTGGTCGGTGGCGACCGCCATGCCCTCTTGTCCACAGGAGGAGAAGCTGTTGTCAGGTTCGCTGTACAGCACCGACGATTCAGCGGGCGCACGGAGGCAAGGAGGATGTCGTACTTCATCGGCGAGACGTGGGTAATCTCGACGCCCTCGCTCTTCCAGTGGCTGATGACGTCGGTCAGGTACTGGACGTACGCGGGGATGCGGTCCGTGATCAGAGAGCCTCCGCAGCTCTGGTTGTTGCTCGTCATCGTTGCGGGCTGCAATTCCCATAGTCAGCCTGCGGTGGGTTGTGGAGAGCTGCTTCGACTGACGGCACTGTTCACAAAGAGGGTGATCACGGGGACTCCCTGGCGCGCTGCTTCTTGCAGGTAGTAAGCACCCGCGGCATCTGCAGACCAGTTGTAGACTCCGTCGCTGCATAGGTGAGTTTTCTGCCATTCGACGGCGGCGGAGGACTCTACCTGACATAAGGGGTCTCGGGTGCTCTGTCCCAGGTGGTAACGCCGACCCCGCCTCCGCCGAGGTTGTATCGGTAGTCAGTGAGACCGAGACCTACGCGCACGCAACGACGCTCAGCAACGAACGTTAGTTCCATCGAACTCGGTAGTCTCTTTACCATTGGTCTGATCGAGCAGCAAGTTCGAGACGTTCTGGCGAACGCTTTCCGGATACAGCGCGAGGTCATTCACCCACCATGCTCCGGACGCGCCGATGCCATGGATAGTCTGTCGAGTCGTAGTCGTGATCTGCACGCTCGTGCCATGGGCGCCCAGGATGGCAAGCGCCACCAAGCAGCCGCCAGTGAGCCCGCGGATGGCCATCGCGACGCAACGACGGGGCCTGGCTGCCTCCCGCTCTACTTATACGCAGGCACGACAGCCCAGACGAGCCAGCGTGCGCGGCAGTGAGCGTCCGTGATCGCGGCATGACAGATCCCTCGAGGTGACAGCGACAGAACTCCAAGAAGCTGCGCGTGGGTCGGACAGCGTGTCCTCTGAGAAACGCGGCCCACAATGTGCTGCGAGAGCTTGTGTTCTGGCGCATGACATCCCGAGCGGAACCCTTGCCATGCGCGAGGATGCTGCCTGAGTCGACTGTAGAGCTTCTTGGACGCAAGAAATCGGATTCTGCGCTGCGATCTTACGTCCACCGTAGCCGCCAATGACTAGATGTCGAGTCCAAGGCATGTGGGAGTGGGAACAGGCGTACCTTGGTGTTGATTGAACCAGCTCGTAATCTGTAATGCATTCATAGCGAGTAGGACATCCCCCCACACCGTGAGGGCACCTCAGTACAGATATTGACACAGACACAGGAGGCAAGCGTTCACCTAAAGAAAATGGTGAAGATGCTCATCTCAGGCGCGTCCAGAATGAGACTGCCATTCGCGCTCAACACCGGCGCCTCGACCTCCTCGTAGTCCTCCGTCACGCTCGTGCGATACATCGACACCGGTTGCATCAGATTGAACGTCCCGTCGCCTGTCAGGGCGATGCTCGAGGCGTCCCACTGCGCGTTCATGGCGATGATCGAGTACGGGACCTGGCCACAGGTGCCATACTGCCCGCACGAGTCGTCGTAGCTGAATGCCAGGACGCGCCAGGCATCATCCGTGGTGTCCGAGTCCGGGGCGACCTCACGGCGGATGGCGCCGACCGGGACGCCCTTGGTGAAGTGCTTGAGTACGGAATACCTTTTGGTGAGCTTGAGATCATAGTTGTGGGTGCTGTTGTAGTCCGGGTCGTAGTAGATGAGGCCTGAGCGGAGCCTGATCAGAGTGGGCAACCAGGGGCAACTGCGACGCAATCTGACCATCATCCCAGCCATCGGACTGTATACCATCCCAGCAGGTTGAGTTGTCACTGAGCGTACAACCTATGCCATTGGACAATGCGGTCCACCAGTCCCTGAGTATGAGCATTGGTGTTCAGCAATCACCCACGGTGATGCAATTCCGTGCTCACCAATGCGAATCCTCGGCGTATGTCAAGGACTGCCAGAGGATATGTGCCATTCGGAGACCACTGAGCATCGTGGGGTCGTATTGAGAACCATAGGTCAGGGTCGCGAGAGGATCGTTGGCCTCGCTAGAATCCTGCGCATTGTAGCCTAACATCTCGATCAGTCGCAGCCTTTCGACGATGTGGTACAGTGTGGGCGCGACTCACAGCATATCTCGGTGAACCATGTAGGTACGCCTCCGCTCAGATTGCGACCCTCTTCGAATACCGTTTGCTGAACCGCAGCGCTCGCAAAGTCGTACAGATGGTGGCAGTTCCCACCTAGGGACTCGCCCACGGTCGCGTTGAGCCAGATTGGTTCGTCGGTCCGGTAGTTACCTATGCATGGTGTCACTCAGCGGCGTCCCGGATGCAATACATGCTCAACACTGACTGGTCTCAGAGGACTCGTCTGCGATGACCTGAGTAGAGAGCCCGGCTGCCTTTAACGAGGCGGCGAGCTGTGTCACGACTTCGGCACGATGTTGTGGGATGACTTGCATCCCTTCTTGCCCGCAGCTGCCGAAGCTGTCGTCCGGTTCACTGGTGCGTAGTTCTGCTCAGCATGGTATGTGGTGCGGCTGCGAGATAGCAAAAGACTGACTTCATAGGAGAGACATGAGTGAATTCGACTCCTTCGCCCTTCCAGTGACTGATTACGTCAGTGAGGTACTGGACGTATGCAGGGATACGGTCCAAGGTGAGGTTTCCACCGCAGTTCTGTCCATTCGTTGTCATGGTGGTCGGCTGTAGTAGAGTATGTCAACTCTATGGAGTCAGTACGCACATACGGTGAGCACTCACAGCACTGTTAACGAACAACGTCAACACTGGCACACCCTGACGAGCAGCCTCCTTCAAGTAATATGTGCCGGCAGCATCCGCGGACCAATTGAACACACCATCACTGTAACGTATGAGGCTCCCGAACAAGCAAAGGGGAGATCATTCGACATACCTGACATACGGAGTCTCTGGTGCCCTATCCCAGGTAGTGACCCCGACGCCTCCGCCACCAAGGTTGTAGCGGTAGTCCGTCAGGCCAAGACCTAGATGGCATGGCCTAATCAACGCGAACACTCACGCAGAGAAAGCACACTTACCAGTTGTTTGATTCAAGAGCAGGTCGGAGACATTCTGACGCACTTGGTCTGGGTAGAGTGCCAGGTCGTTCACCCACCATGCTCCAGACGCACCGACGCCATGGACGGTCTGCCGTGTTATGGAGGTAATCTGCACTCCGAGGGCACCTGTGAGACACAGGGAAATGATGGTCAGCGTCCGCAGCGCCATCTTGGGACTATCGAACTCACCACGAAATGACCTTCCCCTTTATACAGCACCCATATGCCGGAGCCTATGCGGACGGCTTCGGACATTCTATAGAAGATTCGTTGTAGCACATAGTCATCAGTCACCCTTGCCAGGTGGTGGTAGGTGCGCTATGTAGTGAGCATCAGATCGTGTGGCATACTGTTGGTGCCAGTAGCACTAAGTTCAGACACAGCGGTTGAATAACTCCAGCGTGGTTCAGAATGCGTAGGGGCATAAGATGAGTTCAGATCTCTATGCTACACACCATTCGGATGCTCGGATGATCGTGCGTCGGATATACTTCGTCATATGCACGAAACGCATAAACGTGACGGAGATTCTCAGCGAAACGGGCCGGCGGCTCCTTATGCTAGATATCCCGTCTTAGGTGTCCTGCGATGGGAAGCAACGAGCTTCCGTTCCACATGGAAATCAATCATGGGCCAGGGCAAACAGGAGACACCGATATTGTGATCTGTGGAGCCATCAAGGAATTGGAAGTTGTAGGACTTGCACGAGCAGACTCATCTATCATACCGACCTCTGCGGTAAATGCGGTAAATGAGGCAATATATTATTTTGCAGAAGCTAACCACATGTTTCTCTGTACTAAGCACCGAAGTCGGCACTGTTTAACTTATTGATTGTAGGGCATCGACGTTAACGATTTTCCGACTTCGCATTGTTGTCTTGTCCTGGGAACCGGTAGTACTTGCAATTGGTGACAGTCGAAACTGCGGTTTTGCGGCACGTATATGATTTTTACGTTGGCGCCTGGTCTCCAACAGTGGGCTCGAGAGACTTCACATGAGGGTGTCTGAGCGGTAGAATCACGACGGTAAGGGGCAGTTGACCACAGCAAGTGTCGAAACGTTGAAACGCTGCTCAGCCTGGAGCTCGCCGCCGCGATCCCGGTCCGGTTGCTCAAGGATATTCTCACGCCATCTGACTTTCCGCCCAATGCTCCGACGTGCGGCCGCGTCGACCAAGGTTGAAGACAACATACTTACTGTTTCTTCTTCTGACACAGTCTCGGCCAACCATACACGAACAATCTAATCCTCCACATTTTCCTTGCGCGCTGGAAGGCATCGTTGTGTGCCGCTGGCATTACTGGTATCCATTACGGCCTACTGCATGTACATGGGACACGACCTATCAACCTGAGATAATGGCTGGAAGACCAACCGTAGCATATTGGTCCAGCTATCAGAGGTAGTAGCACGGCTATTTCCCATCAATCGGGTCGCCGTCATCTGCGCCGCAGCGCGGAAGATATTGAACATGTTTGACACCAGGTTTCCGGCTGCGACTGAATTCACGGAATGACTCCAGCATAGTCATTTGCCTGGCTTTGACGTCGCTGGCACCTGGACGTCTTACATCCAACTGTCCTCGCACACTGGTTCTGCAGTCCTGGGTCACAGAATGTTGCTTTGGCGATATGGCCTTACCGCACTGCCAGTGCTCTATTGTGCAGGGTTGATTCAAGCTCAGCAGATACCGTTAACATCACACGCGGGCAAGCCAACGCCCCAAGATCAACGGTGGCCGTCGAGGCCTTGGAATGAACGTGTCGGCGAAGATGCTACAGGTCATCTCGTCTTTCAGTCTCTGGCATCCCTCTTGCAGATGATGCCGAACTCTAAACATCCCAATGGTACCGTCTGATCCTAGCATGTCTTCTACTCGATGGCTCATTGCTTACAGGTCACAGCATTGTGCGAGCAACCATCCCGAAGGGTACATTGCTCTACCATGGAAGCTATATCTCCGGTTGTCCGACAATGGACTGGGCATCGTTTGACCTCGACCACGCCATGATGTTTGCATTTGGTATCAATGGCTCGTTGTTAACGTATACAACGACGCGCGACATTCAGCTCGTCTACTTTGACGGCTGCAGCGCCAACAAGCTTGCTGGCGTCGTTGATACTCAAGACCTCTTGATCTGGGGTGAGCCTGGGCGTAGAGGTCGTAACCCGGAAGACAGACTCATAGAGGATATGAGCCGTCTTGCCGATGGTTGCGCCTGGGCAAAGAAACACAGTATCGATGGCTTCCTCCGAATGGAGTTCGACTTGTACGTACACCCTCTATCATCTACATGCGCATATTGAGATGTGTCTAGTGAACTCATGTATTGTGACTTTCAAGAGGGATTAAGACTCCTTTCATACATGCCTGCGGTCAATCGATTGTCCAACTTGGATCCATCCAATCCTCCTGTACCTCATTTACCCCCACAAGGGCCGAGATTGCCTGTGGAACTGTGTACTGCAGAGGCAACATTCCACAGGCTTGCAGAGAAAGGACTCTCCGGTGGAGATCCTGTGCGTGCCGACCAAGTGACGCTCGACTGGCCTCCGATTTCATACCCACCAGGCTGGCAAGGCTCATTGCCAGACATCGAACTGGAAGCCTTCCATGCAGGGATGTGGCACAACCAGTTCCCTGGCGAGATCCGCATCCGTGCCGACCCTTCCAGTATGATCACCTTCTTTGACCCTTCCCTCAATTCCCTAGTCGAAGCGCGCCGTTCGATGACACGGGATGAA
The DNA here is from genome assembly GCA_029783445.1 of Fomitopsis palustris. Classification (NCBI taxonomy): domain Eukaryota; kingdom Fungi; phylum Basidiomycota; class Agaricomycetes; order Polyporales; family Fomitopsidaceae; genus Fomitopsis; species Fomitopsis palustris. The sequence continues at coordinate 205,821 of JARAOQ010000040.1, forward strand.
TACCACGTAGCTAATCTCTCCGAGTCCGAAATCGCTCGCGTGCGTGCAGACATCACCGATGTCATGACGCGCGGGCCTGGAGCTGGGAGTGGGATCGACTGGCAGGCCCTCGCACGGGTCATCCAGGAGCGCTTCGCAAACCGCCTTCCGTACCTGCAGCATCTACTTCACCAACCGGTGTACAACATCACCGCGCAGCTCGCAAAGGTGCGCAGGCAACTCATCGTCTCGCTCATCCCGTCCATGCACCGCGCGAACGTCGGAACGCCAGAATGGTTTGCGGACACCGCGCACCGTTGTGCGGCGCGCTTCACGGAGCACCTGCCGAAGGAAGACTTCACGAAGCAGGAGCGGGTGCTGTTGCACGCTGTCGAAGAGGTGCTGCACGAAGTGTGCAGGGTGTACACGGAAGCGTGGGTGGACGCGTTTGACGCAGAGGCGAAGCCCGTCGTTGTGGTCCACGCGCTCTTGAGGAAATGGAAGACCAGATTTGATGCACTCGTCGAGTGGCTCGATTGGCCGGTGTGGATCAAGTGTGACCCAGTGTGCGGGGTTGACGTGAGTGCTTCAACCCTCGAATCGAACCTTGCTCAATCGAATGAATGGATAATGTAGGAGGTATGTTGGGTACCGCAAGGCCAGCCGTGGGTCCCTCCAGAGCTTGGACATGAACCGCGATGCATACCTTTCGAGTTCGCGGGTGACTCGTCCTTGCTAAGTAACAATGCCAATAAAGGGCCGTTGTGGGCATAGTGTATGAGATATCCAGACATTGTACAGTGAGTGCTTGTATACAATGAGGCGATACATCCTTAGGCGGGGGTTCGGATATTGAATAATGAGCAGGGTGTGGGGTAGGAAACATTGAAACACACGTGGAGACAGTGAGAAGACATCTACAGCAGATCATCCAATGCGGCATGACGGGAGACCCACAGGGTGACGGCGCCTGCATGATACAGGTGGTATGTCATGGGTCGATTGCGTATCTACTACCTCGAGCACACTGGCACTCACTGACGGCTGAGATTGAACCATCTGACACGTCTTCAGGAAGGGACACAGGTGACAATATGACAATATGCCATCGTCGGTATCCGGAGTGTCATCATGTATGACACTTGCGTTCAAACTTGTCAATGTCTTCCATATCGTCGGGGACAGTGGCCAAGTCGTCTTCTTCAACATCGACTTCGTCATACACCCAGTCACCGCCTTCCCCATCATGTGAGTCAATACCCGGGAGGTGTGGAAGCTCCACACCTTCAGTGGCACAGTGATACTCGTCAAAGCAGTCGCCTCCCTCTTCCTCGATCAGACCTGCGTTGTACAGGTATACTTGATCATTTGCAGCGACATCCACGAGCTCCCAGCTCCTCGGTGTTGTCTCCCTCAGGCGTGTAATCATCTTCATCGAGTTCAACGCGATCATAGTCAGCGCCTGCAAGAACCAGGTTGCAATGAAATGGCGTGACAGGAGACGGGGACGGATAATAAAGTACATAATAAAGATAGCAGAACGATTCAGACACGCGCACTGGACGTGCGATTGACAACAGCTAGAGGCAATGGAGACGAAGGAGCGGCGTAGCGGGAGCGGGATTAGAGGGCGACAGTACCTATTCAGAAGGTTGAGGGCTGTAAGCTACGGCGTGTCCATCATAAGGGTGCACTTACTGAGAACTGTGGCAAGAATTTCTGATACATCCCCGGAGGCGTCCGCAAGCGACACTGAACTATCGCCCTCTTCCACTTCGCCGTGGATAGTAGCTGAGTCATCGTCTTCAACAAGGGTTACCTCAAGTGAGCCACAAGTGACGCAGCGAATGTCAATAAGTTTCGCACCTTCACTGTCATACACCTCGTCAACACGGTTGCCTTCTACTATGGAATAGTCCTCGATGCAGTCTGAATCCGCGTCGCTGAGCCACTCTTGATTGACCTCCGCAGCGTCTGATGCAGGCTCTTCTTCATAGTACTCGTCAACTTCATCCTCGTCTTCCTCGATGAAATCGATGTGGTCAAACTCAGCGCCCGGGTGTGGTTGATATGTCGAGACATCCATCCAGATCGTATTCGGGCCAGGTTCCGGACCTCCGTAGCGCCATGGCGTGTAGGACCCGTCCCGACACGTAAACCACTGCGGATCGTCATCGAGTGGCATATATGCATCGAGACGCTCGCAATACTTGCGAGGCAAGAGCTCAGAGCGGGGGATGGACACCGGGGGATACGACCGTTGCTTGTAGTCGACGTAGACAGCGAAGACGTGCTCGCTGGAACCGTTGACAATGCACTCCACGAGATTTGGCCACCATGTTTTTGAGGTGACATGGTGAATCGCTGCAGCTTCGAGTTCGATCTTGTCCTCAGCGGCAGGTCCTTTGCAGAGATTCAGTTGGCGACCAAGCTCGATGAAATACGCTCTATCAGCAAGCCATCCTAGGGCCCAGGGTCTGGGAGTCGGCACAAGGGACATGTCGCTTGTATCAGGGAAATGTAATACGGTAGTCGTAGCCTGAGACACTGAGAGCGTAAGCCGCGGCACTTGAGTTCACACAATAGCCACAGTGCTGCCAGCTGAGCCACAGGCGCGTCCCCATGCGAATACCAACCACAGACGCGCCGCCGCCCGCGCGGTGGCGTGTGATACAGCTGGTGCGGCAGTCTGAGTGACCCCACGTCAAACCCGGACTGCTGGTAGGCGTCGCAGATTCACTCGAATCTATTCCTTCAATCGAGCATCAAACCGCCTTCGACGAGCTGCATGCTAGCAAAAAATTTAATGCTCAGCAACTATGCTGATGGCAGACTTCGGATCGGGAGCCGGCTGTAGGATGAACTCGGGTGGTAGAAGCTGGAGATGGCAGGGGCAATATACATAGTAGTACAAGATGACATGCATAGATCTCAGAGCAACTTCAGTGTGATACCACACGGACAGGCGGACAACAGGCAACATGAGGGGTGGAGAAAAAGCAGGTGGTTAGAGAGTAAAGATCCCCGGAGACGTCTGCAGACACCGGCGATCGACTTGTCGCCCTCAACAAGGCTTGCCTCCAGCTCTTCCGGGTATGGGTGGCCGTCTTCTACGTCCAGTCAGTGGCCTGCCATGCAAATGCTGATGATCACCACATCTTCCGCGCCATGGACATTGCTGACATAGTCGTCACCTTCTTCGACGCAGTATTCGTTGACGTACTTAGCGTCGTCGATGTACTCTTCACCGTCTTCGTCAATTCCTATGGTTTCGGAGCCCGGCCCTTCTCCATGGCATTTCTCGTCTTCATTCTCGTCTTCCACTTGCTCAACACGGTGGTAGTCCGCATCAGGGTGTTGTTGATACATCGAGATGTCCATCTAGACCGTGTTCGGGTTGGGCTCTTGACACCCATAGTGCCACGGAGTGTACGAGCCATCTCTGCACGTAAACCACTGCGGATCGTCATCGAGTGGCATGTACGCTTCGAGACGATCGCAGTACTTGCGAGGCAATAGTGCGGACCGAGGGATGGAAAGCGGAGGGTTGAGCCGTCGCCTGTAGTAAACATAGACGGAGAAAACGAGTTCAAGCGAGCCGAGGTCCACGCACTGCATGAGGTTTGGCCTCCAGGTGTTCGAAGTGACGTGATGGATGTCCGCTGCCTCAAGTTCGACTCTATGATGGCGGTCGGGCCTCTGCAGACGTTAAGCTAACAACGTAACTCAATAAATTACTCCATATCGGCGAGACATACAAGGGCCCAGGGTCTGAGAATCGGAATGAGAGGCATGGTGTGGTGCAGTAGCGTCGAGTGTAGTCAAGTTGCAGCCACGCCCAAGCGCCGGGATGCCTCACGATCTTGTGACCGCGTCGCCACGGACCCGTGACCGTGTCATTCCCCGGGGTAGCCCGATTGATCTCATTCACCTGTTACCATTTAGCTTAGCGTCCGATGGGTGACAAGCATTCCGACTTCACGCGATGCGTAGAGATGTCTGGTCCATACAGTCCGTATGCCAGCTCCTGCGGTCAGGATGGTTCCCCTGCTGCTCCTCAGAGTAATATGTCTGTCACTGGTCGTGCTGGGGCACGAACAACACCCTCTCTCACCGCCAGGCAGTCCGGCATCCACATTGGCCCTGCCATGGGACGAGCCCCTCAGTAGCGACGCAACAGGGAACCTCATATTCAACTCTCTCACCTCGTTGATGCAGACGAAGCCCAACTCAAGGTACCGTGTCGGTATGTATTGATCCCAGGGTTCCATCACGCCGGGAGCTACTCGCTGACCGCAACCTTACCAGGCCACTCCATCATCCGGGCCAGCATCCCGCCCGGAACGCTCTTGTACCACGGAAGAGGTGACAGCGGGTATCCCTACATGGACTGGCTATCCTTCGACCCCGAGCACGCTCGTATATTCGCGAGGGGCGACAACGGCACCCTCTTCACCTTCAGCCCCACACGCGAACTGAAGCTGCTATACTTTGACGGCTGCAGCGCAAACAAGCTGGGCGGCGTGTCGGATGCGCAGGACATACTTGTGTGGGGAGACGTCGACCACGACCGCGGTAGCTGGGACTGGGAAGTGGAGCTCGAACGCATCACTGACATGTGTGCGTGGGGCAGGCCGTATGGTGTGGATGGCTATGTCCGGATGGAGTTCGACTTGTGCGTTGTCCTCGGCTATTGCGTGCATTTCTTCTTGCTCAGCAGTCCGAGTCAGTGAGGTCATGTACTGCGACTTCACGGACGGGCTGGAGCTCGTGTCCGCCATGCCCGCCGTGAACGAAGGCGGCACTCCCGCACCCCACGGTCCCGGACTGCCAGACGACGACACCTCACCGAAGACTACGCCTCCACTCGAGCGCAAAGCCACCTACCACGGGCTACACGCCGGCAACGCCCACCAACGCCCTGTCGCAGACCACCACTCGCGCCCACCTCCGGAGCCCCCAGCGGGCTGGAAGGGCACCTGGCCGGTCATCGACAACTCCATCCGCCACGCAGGGAGCTGGCACAACGACTTCCCGGGCGACGTCCGCGTCCACCCCGACCCGTCGGGCATGGTCACCTTCTACGACCCCGCGCTCACCTCGCTCGTCGCCGCACGACGCGCGATGGACAGGGAGGCCTACCGCCCAGGGAACATCTCCGCAGCGGACATGGTGCGCGTGCGCGCGGACGTCGCGGACGTCGCAGCCCGCGAGGCGGGGGCGGGGAGCGGCGTGGACTGGCTCGGGCTCGCGCACGTCGTGCAGGACCGGTTCGCGGACCGCCTGCCGTACCTCCGGCACCTGCTCCACCAGCAGCCCGCGAACCGCATGGCGCAGGTGATCCTCGTGCGCAAGCAGCTCGTCGTCTCGCTCCTCCCGTACATGCGGCGCCCGGACGTCGGCGCGCCGGCGTGGTTCGCGCAGACGGCGCGCAGCTGTGCGGCGCGGTTCACGGCGCACCTCCCGGCGCAGAGGTTCACGAAGCAGGAGCGGGTGCTCCGCAGCGCGGTCGACGAGGTCTTGCACGAGATATGTCGTGTGCTGACGACCGCGTGGGCGGAGGCGTTCGACGTGGAGGAGAAGAGTCTGGACGTCGCTGTTGCCCTACTAGAGAAGTGGCGAGGCGAGGTCGACGAGCTGGTCGAGTGGCTGGACTGGCCCGTGTGGCTCCGGTGCGAACCCGCGTGTGGAGTGGATGTGAGTACCTCGGATGACAACACGTCTGTGTTGTGCTCAATGACTCATGACTGGATAGGAGTTCTGCTACGCACCGCAGTATGGTCTTCCTTTCGACCGCGATCCCGGTCCGGACGTCGACCGCACGCCTCGCTGTGTGAAGATTGACGGTCCGTGGGTGTAGTATGGCAGCATGCTTCAAGGGTCGACATACGATTGGAAACACGCTTGAGCGCTTCCACAGCACGCTGACGCGTTCATAGGTCTATTTGTCCTGGACTTCTGTCTGCTGTTTCGAAGCCTATCCACACGAACGTTTGGCGAGACGGAGAGGATTGGACAACAGACGGGTCGTCAACCAACTTGGTGAAGAGGAGACCGGTGTGCAGTACTGATCCAACTGATAGTATGATTAGTGCATAACCAACAATCATACAATGTGGTCGCGAACCTGATGCAGGGCTGTTGTGGACGTTTAAGCATGTGTGAAAGCAAGTGTAGGGTGTCTTCTTTCCTGGACGGCCTCTCGTACAGTCACACACCAATGATACTATAACCAAAAAGCGGTCATTGTCACAGCTTGGGACAACGTACAACCCAGTATGCGCACTATCCAAGTCTCTCCAAGAGCATGGAAACGACAAGTTCGGATGTAAGATGCGCAACGATTCGCCTTGAGATACGAACTACCGTCGTCAAATAGCGACGGGCGGGTGCAGGAGAAGACGCAACGACGTGGACATGCAGCAGCCCATCTCCACAACATTATAAGGCATAATCCACGGCACGGTGATGCAACTCTAAGTCGCGCACAAGGGTAGGTAACGAGAGAAGAGTGAGCCAGAGCAATCTACAAACCGCGAGCAATACATTTGAGAACAGCAAAGCCACATACTACAGCAAGTCTCAGAACATCTTCAGAGCGGTGCTAGACAAACATTCGACAACTTGAAGGCCACATGAGATGCAAGAGGGCGCGGCACAGTGGAAGTCAGAGTTCGAGGGTGCCTGCAAAGAGGTGATATACCGTGAGCTGTTGAATATCTACGAAATCGAAGACACTCACCGAGAGCTGAGGCCAAACCGTTGGACATATCCGTGGAGGGGGCCGCAGGCGATGCCACGCCCTCGAGGATGTCCAGAGCATCGTCATCTTCGACGTCGCCACGGACGGTGGCAGAGTCGTCCTCAACGAGAGCTACATCAAGGTCGTCGTACTAGACCCAGTCGCAATCTTCCCCATCATGTTACTCATGTGGCATGGCAATACTCATAGCCTACGCACCTTCTGTGGCATACTCCTCGTCACCAAAGGTGCCTTCCTCATCCTCAACGAACTCTTCGGCATCGAGATGCTCTTGCCCGTACTCCTCCAAATCGGCGTCCATGACCTCTGAGCCAGGATTACCGTCGTAGTACTCTTCATTATAATCGTCTTCGTCGATAAGCTCAATGCGATCGTATTCCGCGTCGGGATGTGGCTGATACCTCGAGACATCCATCCAGACGGTATTGGGGCCAGGCTCCTGACTTGCGTAGCGCCACGGCGTGTAAGACCCGTCCTTGCAAGTGAACCACTGCGGATCCTCATCGAGCGGTATAAAATCCTCAAGGCGGTCGCAATATTTGCGAGGTAAGAGCTCAGAGCGGGGAATTGATGCAGAAGGATACGGTCGCCGCTTGTAGTCCACATACACGGCAAAGACCAGTTCGTTGGAGCCGTCGACCACACATTGCATGAGGTTGGGCCACCAAGTATCTGAAATGACGTAGCCCATGGCCGCACCTTCGAGCTTGATGATGTCGTCGGCATCCGGTCCCTTGCAGAGGTTGAGCTGTCGACCGAGCTCAATAAAATAATCTCTTTCAGCGAGCCATCCAAGTGCCCATGGTCTGCGGGTCGGCACAACGGACATAGTCGCAGCAGTGTTTGCTGAGGGCGTTGGTAGTGGGGTGTATGGCAACCGATCTGTCGAGGTGCAGGTCTTCACGAAGCCTCGCCTTTTCCGTGGTCCGTCGGCTCGAACAGTTCGTTGATTAAGCAACTTGAAATATACCGGTAATATGGCACAGAGTCGCAGCCAGATCTGCAGCTCCAATGGGGGATACTGTGCCTCCAAGAGTTCAGCCCGTAGGAGTATGTACGACGTGTGGCTACAGGCTGCTAGTGAGGTGCCACACATCAATGCATCAAGGTCCGCCTTTCTCACGACGTTCTCCAATTCTCGATCCGCTTTAATCAGTGTCGTTAACTAGTGCCCCTTAGTATACCCGGCTCGTCATAAATATCCGACGTATTGTGCAATCTCTGTGTTCTCAGCTTAGTGCTCCTTGTGGCGAATAGACTCGATTGACGGGTTCGTTGAGACGTGGCTGCTCCGCAACAGAACGCCTGTGCGTCTTGCTCATAAGCACTTGCATAGGAAGGTTAGTAATACGCACCCTATGTGAACTCCGATTTGATACCAATCGAGGTTCGGATGTCAAGCAAACACCCAGAAACTGGGTGTAGCCGGCAGACGCGATAAGGCCTATTGCAGGGATCGTAGAGTATGATATGTGGTACGTGATATTGTAGGATACACCGTGTCCATCTATCCATGAGAGACAGTTCACCACAGCTTGTTCCTCAAGTGGCCCTAGCCAGGGTTCTGTTGTGACGAATGCCACAAAGGTGATAAGTGAGCAATGGTTATGATAGGTCGGCAAAGCACAAGCGAGAATTGAATGAGAAGTGCACGGTGCGTGGCTGGGGAGCACAGCCCGATGGTGTGTCCTATGCAGGTACCGTGGCGAGGGTCTTGGTCCAGGCAACGACGGTAGGATGCGCCAAGACCTGAGAAGCAGCGAGGGACGTTAGTATTGCACACCACCCACGGCAAGGTCATATGTACTCGCCTTCTTGGGATCAAAGTTCTTCACCTGCAACCCGTCCAGCGTCGTTGCACGAGAGAGAGCGACATATGCTTGGCCTAGACGATACCATCAACAGGCCGTTCCCGAAATTAGGGAAGCACCCAAACCTTTCTCGAACACCCTCCCAAGGTCGACTTTGACACGCTCCAGGGTTTGTCCTTGCGACTTATGGATCGACATGGCCCACGCAAGGATGAGCGGCAGCTACACACCGACATCAGCCACCTCGCCAGACCGACAGGCCCCGCACACGTACCTGCGTCCGGCTGACCTGCACCTCGCCATTCGGGAGCTCGACCTTGAACACGTCCGCCGATACCAAATGGCGGCGCATCCCGCCCCCGGGTATGAGGAAGTCCACAACGGGCATGAGCTGCCCGCCGCCCGCGAACTTCGCATCCTTCCCGCCCTTCGAAACCGGCTTCGCGGCGGCGCCCGTGCGCGGGCCCGCGGGCGCGCCGACGTCGTCGAGCGCAGTCGGGTCCGCGGGGTCCGCGAACTTGATGATCTTGCCCATGGACCCGTTCACGAGCGTCTCGTCGAGGTTCTTGATGAGCATCACCTGCGCGCCGACCTTGAGCGTGAGCGAGCGCGGCACCATGAAGTTGTTGAGCATCTTCTCGCGCTGCTGCTCGTCCTGCAGCGTGTCCCCGTCGTATGCTGTGAAGGTGCGCACTTCCGTGTCGAGGCTCTGCATCCGCGCGGTATTCGCCCGGTCGACGTCTTCGCGGCGCGGGAAGCTGTGGTGGGCGCATATAGTCAGCTTCGGTCATTGGAAGCGAGAGAAGAGGACGCAAGGCGAACGTACAGCTCCGCGGCGGAGACACCATCCTCATAGATGATCTCCCTGTCGAGGCTCTTGAACCGTTCGATGGAGCGCTGAGACAGCTCGCCGTATCGCATTTCGTTGAGCATGTCGACGAACTCTGCGACAGGCGCGTCAGCGTTGGTATGAGGCGGGCATGCACGGACCGACCTTGGTCGCGTTGACGGAAGACCTTCGTGAGCTTGAACATATTGTTCTTGATGGTGTGGGTCCACATCTCGGCCTCAAACGCGAAGCTGACCTTTCCACCCTTCACGACAGGTGGAAGCTGAAAGAAATCGCCTGTAACGATGACCTGGTATCTGGCATGTCAGAGAGAGTGCCACAGACATGAGGTTCGTGTCACGTACTTGGATGCCTCCGAAAGGAGTGCTCTTCCTACGCATTTGTGAGCCAATGAGGCAGAGCTTGTCAAACAGCTCCGCCTCCACCATCGAGACTATACACGAGCTAACTTGAGCAGGCCAGCAACGCATGATATGAGAGCTGAATGGACCTTCGTCAATGATGAGCACTTCCGTGCGCAGCCAGCGCGAACTTGCTTTCTTGTTTTTCCTGATGCGTGTGACCAGTGCATCGACAGGTTCCCTACCCAAACCAATGCCAGCAAAAGAGTGTATGGTGACGCCGCCGATATTGCACGCAGCAATACCTGAGTCGAGTCAGCCGTTGATGCACCGTTGATGGGTTGGAGCTCTCACCTGTTGAAGCGGTGATAGCCACCGCATCTGGCGTACGAGGGTACTTGCGCCTGAGGGTGGCGATGATCTCGCGTAACAGAACGGATTTTCCAGTTCCTGCAGGAGACAGCGATCAGGATGGACGTGCATATATAGCATTAGGAGACTGAAGAACGGAGACAGATCGCCACCGAACACTCACCAGCACTACCAGTGTAGAACAAACTCTTCCCTTCCTTCGCAAGGCTCAATATATGCATCTGTTCAGCGCTCAGAACGACCTTCCCCGCTTTGCTTCCACTTCTTGACGTCTCTGCTGCGGGTACTGTGATGGAGTTGGTATTCCCCGAACGCGCTGTACCAAACGTCCGCGACTTCGCTTTGGGAGCAGATGTGTCTGGCTCGTTCCAAGATGGTGGGAGCTTTCGTTTCACGGGGAAATTCAAGGAGCCACTTGCTGCGCGAGCCTTCTGCGAGGAGGAGAGGGCTTCATGGGATGAATTTGTGCCCTCTTTCAGAGCATCTTGGATGTCCTTTAGACGTTGCGACATGCCCTCAATATTCCGTCGAGGTGCTGTCTGTGATTGTGACCAAGGAATGGTGCTGGGGTCCGAGCTACCATAGAGTGAGTCCTGGCTGGACGACGGGATGCTGTTTGATGAGAAATCGCGTTTAATCGTGCGCAGGCCGGACATAGGTTGGCGCCCTGTAGCCATAATGTGCAAACCGAAATGGTGCGCGTGAAAGTAGTGGCAAACGCGTTCGGGTGATGGTAGAAAGAGAAGCAGCAGTGGCCAGTGAACGGGCGTCTACTGCGCGCGTCGTAGAGCAACTATAGCGACGCGATCACGTGATGGGTTGAGGAGAGCATGCGCTCCGGCCGTGAAATACTCACATAACCTCAGAGAACTGTATCGAAACTATTGTGCAATGATATTTTTTCGACATGTTCTGCACACAGATGCACAACTCTCCTAGTATGTACTACGACTCCACAGGAAGTAGATTCAGAACCACAAACTCCGCGCATAATAATCCCCATGCTGTGTGATTAATGACCCAGAGCAGTACTGAGTCTTCGCTCCTAGCATTTCACGTCCAATTTGCCCTTCTGGCCCTCGAGTTTCCCTCAGGATCCTGCGTGCTATGAGACACATCATCTTATCCGACTGATCCGAGACGGCCGATCTCCGATCTTATCAGAGTGTGCGCCTCCGCAGTACGCGCAGCACCACGCACTCTCTTTCATCGACCGAGTTTGACCCTGGATAAGTACCGTAGCATGTCTGTCCCTGACTTCCCATTCGCCTTTCACCCACACCCCTGCCATGCACCTAACAAGTGCTCTCAGTCTCCCGCTCGCCCTGGGCGCGGTGGCCGTCGGAGTGTATGTATCTGACCAAGTGCCTCTACATTCGGACGCTCTTGCTGGACATTCACCGTCTCGTCCATGGGACGCACCCCTCGGAGAGGACGCAACTGGGAATCTTGTATTCCAGTCGCTCGCGTCTCTGATGCAGATGCGCCCGAACTCGCGGTATCCCTTCGGTACGTTACTTGACGATACTATTTATCTGTGGATTATCTCAAGCACTGGTGTACAGGGCACTCCATCGCCCGCGCTTCTATCCCGCCTGGGACGCTTTTGTATCACGGACGTGGTAGTGATACATTCCCCGAAGCGGACTGGATCGCGTTCGACCCAGAGCACTCCCAGGTTTTCGCACGAGGCGACAACGGTACCTTGTTCACCTTCGCCACCACGCGCGACCTCAAGCTCGTATACTTCGATGGATGTAGCGCAGACAAAGCCGAGGGCGTGGACGATACGCAAGACATTCTCATCTGGGGCAAACTCGGCAACAGCGCTGGGAGGGGCCCAGGTCAAGGCGAACACGTGCGTCTTGTCGATGCTTGCGAGTGGGCCAAGGAATTCGACGTAGACGGTTTCATCAGAATGGAGATGGACTTGTACGTCACATCTCTGATCCACTCGGGTCGTACTCAGACTAACGACTTCTCAGCGAGATCATGTACTGTGACTTCAGACGGGGACTCGAGCTGGTTTCTGCTCTGAACATCATCAACTCCCACCCTTGGGGCCCCGGTGGACCTGGTGGCCCTGGCAGGAGGCCTCCCAACGGCACAATGGGACCAATGCACGGCCTTCCCGGCGATCACGGTGACCTGCACGGCCCTCCTAGTGGTCATCCTAGACCCGGTGGACCTGGTAGAAGCCCTCCGCCAAACGGCGCGATGAATGGCTGGCCCAACAGGCCGGATGGCCCGGATGGTCCCGGCTATCCCCCAGACGGTCCTGGAGGTCCGCCAGATGGCCCGGGAGGTCCAGGAGGCCCAGGAGGTCCGGGTGGCCCTCGCGGCCCCGGTCGCGGTTCTCCCAGCACGCCGCCACCTGGCTGGAAGGGCACACTCCCCAGCATCGGCGACGCAGTCGCACACGCGGGTAGCTGGCACAACACCTTCCCAGGCGACCTGCGCGTGCACGTCGAGCCCGCGCACATGCTCACTTTCTTCGACCCCGCCTTCACGTCGCTGATCCCGAGCCGCCGCGAGCTCCCCCGCGACCGGTACAGGCTGCAGAACATCTCGAGCGCGGACGTCGCCCGGGCGCGGGAGGACATCGCGGAGATGTTCGCGCGAGACGCGGGCGAGCGCAGCGGGGTGGACTGGATGGCCCTTGCGCAGACGGTGCAAGACCGCTTCTCGGAGAGGCTGCCCTACTTGCGCTACTTGCTGCACCTACCAGTGCAGAATGTGTCGGCGCACGCTGCGGCGGTCCGACAGCAGTTCATCACCTCCTTGATCCCGTACATGCCCCGCGCGGGTGTCGGCGAGCCAGCGTGGTTTGCCGAGACTGCACATGGCTGCCGCGCGAGCTTCACCGGCCACCTCCCCGTCGCGCGCTTCACGAAGCAGGAGCACGTCCTCTACAACGCGGTGGACGAGGTGTTGCACGAAGTGTGCCGTGTTTACACGAGCGCGTGGAGCGAGGCTTTCGACGTGGAGGAGAAGAGCACTGACGTTGCTTCTACCCTACTGGCGAAATGGAAGGACGAAGTCGACGCGCTGGTCGAGTGGTTGGACTGGCCGGTATGGATGAGGTGTGAGCCGGGGTGTGCTATCAACGTAAGTAGCCACATCTCCCCTTACGACGTTTTCCACTGACACTGGACCCTCTATCAGGAGTTCTGTTTGATCCCCCAGCCACGCTTTGGGCGCAACCCCGACGAGGATATGGACCATACACCCCGATGTGTCGCGTTCGCCCCGCCGAGTCCGTGACCTAAACACTGCATCCCTCTCCTTTTAGGTTAAGGCAGGTTTTCCCGTTGCAGCTGACCTGGAGTAAGTACGTATCTGTGTATTCTCCGATTCGCCTTTCATCCATCGAGTGCAACTACTTAGGCCTTGCTATTTGGCCGTGACATATTGCAGCGATGTTCCAGTTGCCCATTGTCGGTCAGGCCGTGTTTTGAATATGTTGTTGCAGGCGGGTTTAATTTTGCAGATTTGGGGCTGACCTTGCTTCTTAAGCTCACGTAGATTGTATACGTTGCTTCTTGACATGAGCATGTAGTGAATATTTTTGTGATGGACGTTCTCAGTCACTCCGGACTCAGAAAGCCAATCGACCAGAAATCTCGCTCTGTCAATTGTTATCTGGATCTCTCATCATGTGGTGCTCATCGTAGATCCACCGAGTCCAGCCACCGCACTCCGCCACATCGTCACGGTCTTGTGAGCGCTTCACACGAGTTAACCTTTGTATTACACAACCGTCATGCCCTCGGCCACATTGCCCAATCCCTCTCCTAAGCCTTGGGCCCTTGGGTGGCTCATTGACACAGAATACTTCGCAGAGCTTGCGCGGTGCCTCAATCTCTACGACGGGTCTCCCGACAACAAGGTGGAGCTCATGGGCGCGGGCATTGACTACGTGTTGGCAGAGACGTCATGGCCGAATTTCATGGAGTGCACCGTCGGCGGCCAGACCGAGTTTGTTTTCGCCGTATATGTCGACTACAAGCGCAGGCCCCTTCCCCCGCACGCCGTACCTCGCGCGCAGCTCCTATCTACAAAGTACACCGAACGCTTGGAGTCATGGGTCCCCTTGAACGGAGACCCTCACTGGTTTCCGTGCACGGACGGTTCCTTCACACCCTGGCGCTACGCAAATGCACAGCCTAGCGAGGACGAAGTCTGGGTCGATGTGTCGCACTGCCCATTATTCCCTGAAGTCGAACTCGATCTGGCTGATGAAATACGCGATGACGATTCTGACGAAGATATCGAGCTTGAAGTGACCGAAGACGAAGATTACTCTGACAACGTGCATGAGGCTGGGGTAGAAATCTAGGACGAGGGCGACATATAAGACACCGACGTCGGACATAGCAAGTCTTCACGCAGGCCTCCAAAACGCAATGCCCCATGGCCAACGCAACGTGGAGGACTTTGATCGGGTAGATGACGCAGTCAAGGGGACTGACCACTTCACCATCCGCGGTATTGTGGATGACAACAAACCTTTGACGATGGATCATGACGCTCGTTTCTGCCGGGGCGGGCAACAGTACGCCGATGAAGATCATTCACTCGTGGATGACAAGGCTGCATCACCAACGAGGTGTTGCGGAAGTCATATCCTCGGCACTCTGTACGTGTAGAGTTCATCTGCTTGGACATCTGCTAACAGCAGCGATACACGTCACTCCAGGATATGTCAAGCTACAGCATAGCCAACGTTATTTGGCCCGCATTCCGGAGCCGCACCGCCGAACTGGAAGTTACTCTGGGTACTCGCTTCTGGACTCTGTGATGGCTTCCACTTTCGCTTACATTGTAACGGTTGTAACGGTCAACGAATCGTCAATGACCATGCTTGATTGAATCTGAGTTTGGCTGACCCCCAGTTCCCTCAGGCTGCTAAGAGTCGATGTGACCATGTGCGGAACAACATTTTCTACGTAGCTGCGAGTCATTTCAACCAATCCGCACGCTAGCATCCGATAGAGAGTTCGAAACCATATACCTTGAACTTATCAAAATGCTTGGAACAGGCTGATGAAGAACAATGACTCGGACGGGCCGATCTAAGCAGTGGCTACGGTGACCGAGCTCGGAGCACCCACCAGGCCACGGCAAATACCGCGTGGGTTCGTTTCGAAAAACAAGCGCTGTGGCACATCGCGCCTACAATCCTCCATCCTATAAGAGCCAGTTGCGGCCCAGTCCGCCGGCCTCTACTCCTTGCTCCACTAGCCCACGCCACTTCACACCTATGCTGATCTGACTCAACATGACCTGGGTTCTTGGTTGGCCTTTCTACGACGACGACGCCATCGAGATCGCCAAAAAGCATAATCTAGTCAGAGACCCGAACGCGAGCCAAAAGAAGTACATCGATGCTGCTCGGTCGTGGGTGCTCGACAGGGTGGGCATCATACAAGCCCTTGGTTGCTGGGCTGGCACCGTGCCTGAATTCGTCCTCGCAGCCTACGTTGAGTATGATAACAAGCGTTACCCTCCCACTGAGGCGGAAATCGACCGTAACTACCTCATGAGCAAGAAGCAGTACCAGCGTCTGAAGAGTCTCATGCCTCTCAGAGACCTCGCTTGGTATCAGCATGATGATCCATCGTGTACCTTGTACTGTAAGTTCGTCACGAACACATACCTGGGGATGTTACTGACCAACGCGCGTGCAGCGGAGATAGTCTGGGTGTATGACGATGACGAGGAAGAAGAAGAGGGAGGTCTCGAAGAGAAGGCGGACGGGGTTGAGGACGGAGGCGAGGGAGAAGAGAGGTGCGACGAGGTCGTAGACGACGACGGCGCGAGTGACTGGGAAGACGAAGATGCTGGAGACAGCGACGCCGAGACGGTTACGACCAAGAGAAAGAAGCGGTCCTTTGCGTGAGGCCATGTTTCCTCAGCAGAAATGCACAGTAAACGCATGGCCGTGAGTGTTCTACAATGCCTCTGTACGTATGTCTGACTGTCAGGGAGGCTCACCTCCACCTCGAGATACAAATTGTAACGTTTTCTGTCGTCAGATCTGTTGTACGCTCGAATTGCTCCCTCACTGTATCATAATTTTCTCTGTGCCTTCATGTTAAGTCACACAGTTCCATATATGTACACTTCCATCATCAGTTGAACTCTGTGTATCTACTGTATCTCCTACTTTCTAAATCAAGTAGCGTGATGAACCTGCATTACATAGGGCGTGGCTTGAATTGCCGGACGAAACCTTTTCTACGTCATCGTCGACGCTCGGCGTGGATGCGCAACACTCGCTGCACTAGTAACAGGCATCAATGTGATATGTCAATGGCCACTACAGCACAGGCGGAAACCGAATGTCGCGCATGTATAATCGTACAGCATTTCACCGAGTTGCCCCTGCGTGCTGCTTGAATGACGTTGCCGATCGTGTCTGCGTTAGCCTGCGGTTTTCGTAGGTGACGCAGGACCTGGGAGACCAAGCTGCAAGCATACCAGTCTAACGCAAACTTATGTAGGGCATATGCTACAGATAATGTACACACCCGAAACGGACACAGGGGGGGGGCTCGACTAGTACGCATCCACGTCCTATAGCTCACAGCCCAGCACGCGCTCTAGAGAGGACAGCAGCGAGCAGCCCAGGGACGTCGTTCGCTTGTACATGCGCGCCAACTATGTCACCAGGGTCTTCAGAGAGGCCCTCGATCTGTGCATCCGCCAATTGTCGTGTATTGGGCACGAAGAGCAGGACGATCCGGAGCTTCCGTCGTCTGGTGTCAGGCCCCGACGTGGGTGTGATGGCGTAAGTAAGGTGGAGCTCGTTCTCGGAGACCGACTCGAACGATTCGAGGGAGTGGAGGGAGCGGTGCAGCGCGAGCGACGCAGTGAACCTATCTATCGCCTCAGCAGCCTGCCTCCCAGAGCCCAACTCAAGACGCACCAATCATACAGCCCGCGCACCCGGCCGTCCTGCACTTCCGCCTCGCCGGCGCGCACGAGCTTCTCCGCGTCCGCGCGCTCGATGCGGAGCCGCTCGACGTCGCGCGCGCCCTCCTTGACCCTGTCCTTCACCTCGTCGATCGTCGCGGTCAGGCCCTGCAGCTCGTCGTCGAGCCGCTGCATCTCTTCCACCTGCGCGTCGAGCTGTGCGTTCGCGGACGCGACGGTGAGCCGCGGGTGCGGGTGTGCCTGGCGGAGGCGCGTGAGCTGGAGACGGGCGTCGAGGATCTTGCGCGCGAGGTCGGAGGCCTCGGTGGTGAGTGCTCTTGCTTTGTTGTAGTCTGGGGTCCGAGTTAAGTGGGCGTGTGGGAAAGGATATGCCCCTACACACCTTGCTCGACAAGGGGCGCGAGCTTGCGTATATCACCGTCCTTCTCGGCAAGTTGAGCTTTGGCTATCCGTAGCTTCTCCTTCTTCTGCTCGTTCGCGAGGGCAAGACGTTCGTTGTCCTCTGCGTTAATGTTTGGCGCGTCGTCGCTCACGATAGTCTTGATATACTGGTCCTTCGCCTTCTGCTCCAAGTATTGCATCTTCAGTTTCCGCAGGAAAGCCTGGTGCACATATGGTAAGACAATGCAAGTTGTACGTCCACCGGTCTCACCAACCACTTGAGATGTAAGCTGCACGCCAACAACAGCTGGGTCTGTCAGGCCAACTTGACCCGAAAGCAGTTCTGCGAGGCCTCCATCGGTAAGCTTTCCCTCAGAGTCGAACTGTTGGCGGTAATCGACAAGGTGGAACTGCGTGTTTTCCAGGGTTGTTTGGAGGGCCCTGGCGGCTTCCAGTTTGGCAGTGTGTTCGCTTTCGCCAGATGTGGGCATTGCGGCAGGGAGCGCGACGTGCGAGGAGATGGAGATGGCTGATGGCTGCTCGGAGCCACAACTTGAAGTTCGCGCCTGGGGTCGCGAGCACGTGGGCGGGACCGCTGCCGTAAGGGCATGTGATCGCGACGCGCTGGGCGGGCGCTTGCGAGTTGAACACAGTTCAACTTCAACTTGGACGTTGATGTCCGCCCGCTGCTCGCCATAGCCCACGCCGCCCCCACCCGCCAGCAAGTCACAACCGAATATGGGATTTTTCAAGAAAATATTCTCGCTGAGTACCAGCCGCCGCAAGAAAGACAAGCGCAAGCAGTCCACCGCGCTCGCAAGGCAGCTTACAACCGACGCAGAGGGTCGCCTCGTGCGCTCGGAAGACCAGCCCCATGACAGTGATGCAACACGGCTTTTGCGCTCTGCATCAGCACGCTGGGCGAGCACGGATGCCATACAGACACTTGCGCCACGTATGGGCCACATCCTCGTTGTGGTTGTATCTGCTCAACTCACTCATTTGCCAGCTCCTGTACCTCACCTCTCCGTACCAGCATCTCCAGCCCAGTCCCTTCAAACCCTCGCAAGCAGTCTGAAACGTAGTAACACATTCACCGTTCAAGTCCATGGTCGCACCCTGCACTCGTGCACCGAGTTCCCCAACGCAAACCCTCGCCTTGATGACACCAAGAGTCCACGTACCCCACGACATGACGGCCCCTCGAACGATGACCCTGATGGACTACCCAAGATACCCGCCATGAAGACTGTATCCTACACGCCTCGTGATGAGAA
This sequence comes from Fomitopsis palustris, assembly GCA_029783445.1. Taxonomy (NCBI): domain Eukaryota; kingdom Fungi; phylum Basidiomycota; class Agaricomycetes; order Polyporales; family Fomitopsidaceae; genus Fomitopsis; species Fomitopsis palustris. The sequence continues at coordinate 224,534 of JARAOQ010000040.1, forward strand.
TCGCCTTCGAGCACTACGCAGAGACCCCTCCGTCCTCAGTCTCTTGAACATGTACGACAACCATGGACGGCTAGATGAGCATGCATTCTCAAACAGTCCTCCCAATTCGGCACCCATTCAAGAGGGTCGTGAGCAGACGAAGCGAGGCGGGTCGACCTTGCGACAGCTCCTCGGCGAGAATAACAATGGCGAGGCTACTGAGGGGGATATCTCCTGGGCAGACCGTGTCTTGCAGTACGTGACGAATCCTCATGGTGCGATGGCTGTATGCTGACATGCCCCAGACAAGCGGGCTCTGCCGCCTCTTCCACGTCTTCTCTGCCCCTGGCTACTCCTGACCACCCAGACCAGGCTTTCATCCAGGAACTCACTCGGGATAAGGCTACACTGGAGACATCCTTGGCCGACCCTGACGACTCCTCGAATTGCAATTATCCGGCCATATCTTCGCTGGAGGTTGAGTTCAGCAGCACGAGCGACGAATTGGACTCAGACCAACCCATCCCAGTCCCCGTAGAAGACCGCCCGGTCGTGGCTCCGAAGACCCCTCAGCACGCCAGCCAGGTCTTTGGTTTCCTCAGCGAGCGTCGCCGCTCTGTGCGCTCGCACGCCGGGTCAGCCTTTGGCCTCTCTACCACCACGCTTCCCCAACTCGACACCGCGTCCAGCTTGAGTCGGCCCTCGCAGCCGGCATCAGAGGCAGGCCCGCCGACGCCCTCCTTCGAAGAGTCCCACTGGCAAACCAGCGTCTCGCACGCCGATATCAAGACCGCCACGCTCATGAAGCTCTCCGCCGCTCCCGTCGCGGTGTGCAGGCAATCCAGCATCTACGGCGCAGCATCCGCGCCGCCGTTCCAGACCGAGTTCCTCGAGTTCCCCGAGTTGCAGCGCGCACGGACAGGCTCCTCCGCGCAGAGTGGCCTCACCCACCGGAGCAGTACCGCCCAGCCAAGCCGTATCCCACGCGGCCCCCGCGCGCGCCGTTCCAAGCAGTCGCTCGACCGCGACTTCCGACGCTCGCAGCCGGACCTTCCGCTCGACCTTCAGATGGAGCTACACCCCGACGACCGGCTCACGGTGCAAGAGCAGGCCACGGGCTCGTCGGTGCCAGGCCGACGGCCCAGCAGACCCTATGGACCCCGCGCCGCCGAGTCGTCCAAGAGCGTCGATGCCTTCACCGCCGTACCGCCGCGCGCACACAGGCGCAGCGCGTCACGCACGTCGCTCTACCACGACCTCGAAGCGGAGATCGAGGAGCGCGCCCCGCCCGTACCCCCCAAGCCCGTCTCCTCGCGCCAACAGCGGGGGCGCGGCGCGCACAAGAGGCGCTCCCCGCGCGTGCACGCAGACGAGGACAAGGAGAACAGCGACGTCTCGCCGGACCCGAGCCCTGCGCTCGCGCGTTCCAAGAGCGCTGCGCTCGGCAGCGCGGGCCTGTTGGGCGCACCCGCCACGCCGACGCGCGCACGCTCCGTGTTCGACGCGCGCCACCGCCCGGACCTCGCGCCGCAGCAGCCGTCGCCAGCGTCGTCGTCCGAGCTGTCGCCCGTCGCGAAAGACATGATGGCGAACCTGCGCAAGCAGCGCTTGCGCATACAGCATGCCGCGCGCAAGTCTGGCAGGGGCTTGCGCGCGGGCTCGTAGTTATTGTGTATAAGTATTTATTTCGTTCGGACCGAGTCGCTCTGGAATCGCTTTCGTCGTGTTCGTTTTCTCATTTGTTTCTTGGTTGCCTTCGTTCGTATTATAGAAGGCTGGGGCTGGCAGCAGTGTCGGCCTTGTATGTATGATTTGAGGCCTATGTAGCTAGGCAGAGCAACCATGTTCCGTATGCAGAACTCACGCGGTGTTAGGCTGCTCCTCGCAAACTTCGACTTTCTGTATGTTGTTTAGATTCCTTATGTTCAGGTCTATAGTCAGCCGTGCTCGCATAGCACGCATCAATGCAAACGCATATGTAGCGCAGCGTTTCAGACAACACACGCAAGCAGTCAGTGCGGAGGACGTTCCATTGCGAAAGAGAATGCGGGTAATGACAGGGAAGGAGTGCAACAAAAGTTATCAATAAATTAAAGCGCTAAAAGGCTTCGTCAGAACACCCAGTGCTCTCATGTAGAGTCGTGTCATGGTGAGGGAGTATCGGTCGGTCGTTTAGTAGTCGTCAGTGTAGTGATAGGTGGCAGTGTATGCGGCCTCCGGGTCCGCCTCCGCCGCGGCGTTGGCCTCGAGGACGAGGTACGCGGCGCGCTTACGAGCTTGCGCACGGGAGCGGTTGCGGATGGCGAGGACGACGGTGATGACGCAGAGCGAGAGGGAGACGACGAACGTGCCCGCGATGAGCGCGAAGAGGAGCGCGCCGTAGGACTCGATCAGCGGCGTGAGGCAGTCGTGGACGGTCTTCGTCGGCTCGCGGTAGGAGCGGCGGAAGCGCTGCACGTACTCGCCCTCGTACAGGTTGTTCGCGAAGGGCGACTGCTTGTCCGAGGCGAAGAGGCTCAGGTTCTCTTGGATCGAACCCGTGCCGTCGTCGTCAGACCCGTCAGAAGAACCATCGGAGGAACCGTCGTCTGAGTTGCCGATGGGCAGCGAGCCGGTGGACGATGAATCATCGCCGGAGTCACTGGAGTCACCGGAGTCATCAGACGAGGTGGGGGAAGAGCCATCTGCGGAATCCGTCGCTGTCGCAGTGGCTGAGGCATCCGAGGATGAATCAGTGGAGGTAGCAGACGGGTCCTCCGATGAATCCGTGGATGTGGCAGATGGGTCCTCCGATGAATCCGTGGATGTGGCAGATGGGTCCTCCGATGAGTCGGTAGAGGTAGCAGACGGGTCAGAGGAGTCGGTGGACGTCGCAGTGGGATCCGCGGAAGAGTCCGTCGAGGTAGCAGTAGGATCCGTAGATGAGTCGGTCGAGGAGTCAGACGAGTCAGTGGGAGTAGCAGTAGAAGCATCCGACGTCTCAGTCGCAGAGTCATCCGTCGAAGAGGCATCCGTAGAGGTAGCATCAGATGCATCCGAGGTAGCGGTGGCGGAAGCATCCGTCGACGACGAGTCATCAGTGGGGTCCGTAGCAGACGAGTCGTCCGTACTCGAGGTGGGGGTAGCATCAGAGCTCGAGTCGGTGGCATCCGCGGTGCTGGAGGGCGCAGCGTCGGTCATGACGGCCGACGGAGCAGAGCTCGACCACGCAGAGGTGAAGAGCGGCGTGGTCATGGCACCAGTGCTGCTGCACGGGGTGGCGAGTGCAGCGTAGGCAGATGCCGCCGATGCGGACGCGGAAGACGCGGCGGCAGAGGCAGCAGCCTGCGCGTACATCGCGCTGCGGACGGTGTCAAACTGCTGGGTCGCGGCATCCATGTCGGTAGTGGGCATCAACTGGATGTACGGGACGGCCTCAGCGGTCATGTTGCCGAAGTTGAAACTGGAAGCGCGGGTTCTTAGTTGGGACGCGACGATCGGCGACGGGAGAACTTACGAAGCGTAGACGTTCTTCAGGAAGGCGTCGCCGAGCACGAGATCGAACTCGCTGTTCGTGGGGAAAGAAGACGCGCTGCGCGAGGATGTCAGGCGGGCCGAGGAATACCGGAGAAGAGGATGCGACTAACCGGAAGGTGTTGACGCAAACCTGGGTTCCGTTGATCTGCGCGAACGTGGTGAGATCCAAGGGGTGGATCGGCACAGTCATTTCACTGGACAACACGTAAGAAAAGGTGTGGACCCCATCCCGCAGCGTACGTACCCGAACTGGAACTCGAGATTGGTCGCCTTGTTGCACGGGACGATCCAGAGGCTGTTGACAGTGTCGTAGTACGCGCCGTCAATACCACCGTAGATCGCATCCACCGCGTTCTTGGGAATCGGCGGGTAGGTGTAGCCCGTGTCGAGCACAGCAACGACGGAGCCCTCAGGCGTACCGGAGACGCCGGACGGGTCGAACTGGAAGGCCTCGCCGTTGATCGTCATGCCGCTCATGACGGTGGACCAGCGGGGAGCAGCGCCGGTACCGTTGTTCGGGAACCGCTCGAGCTTAGGCATGTTGCGCACAATCTCGTACTCGGGGAGGTATTCGCCGATGGTGAACGCACCCTCGGTTGTGTACGACGGGTCGCCCGAGCGGCCGAGCTGCATGGTGAAGAACGGCTTGGTCATGTTCTGCTGGAAGAGGTTCGTGAGGAACGTCTCTCCGGCAGTCGAGTCCTCGCCCCACGCCTGGGTGACGGTAGTCTTGACGGTCGAACCGGCGTCGAACGCGAGACCAAGGATGCCGCGGACACCGTTGCTGAAGATCGTGTCGAAGTCCGTGGCGTTCGTAACGTTCAAGAACGCTATCAGGGTTCCATCAATATGCAATGCTACGTGCAGACGACGCGCTCATACCTTGGTTGGGCACAACGTGGTTACCGAGCTGGACATTCGCAAACTGCACTGAGCCGGAAACGTGGCCAATGCCGTAGGCCTCGTCGGCTTGGAGGTCTGTGCTGTTCGTGAACTCGATGTCACTAGTCTCGGGGCTGACCCAAAGATCGGACGATCCGGTATCCAACTGGATGAGGACCTCTGCACCATGCGTGAATACGAAAACCTAAAATTACTTTCGGAGGCTGTGCGCACCTTGACCACCAATCGTCATGTTCGCAGCATACTGTGGTGCAGTGAGGATCTATGGAGCCTTCTCGTCGACAAGACTGCGACTCACCACCGTGTCCTGGAAGTTAACAACACTGCCGTTGTTGACGTTATCAGACTGCTGACGGAACGCCCCGACCAAGCGAATGGCGGGGGTGTGGACACCAGTTCCACGGGAAGAGACCTGAGCATCATGGTGCACTGGTACGGGGATGTACAGTGCATTCGTGAGACCGCACAGCGATGCAAAGAGACCGAAGAAGAAGGTGTTCATGACGAAGACGTAGAAAAGTGGGCAAAAAGGGTGGTAAAAGAAGAGGAAAATGAGTAACCAGTACCAAGGGGTGTTCCCGGAACGTCCGCTAGAGGGCGCTGTTCCATCGTCTCGCACTTATATTCTGCGCAGTCCCTGGCGGCTGTGTCGTTCGTCTGATGAGATTGGTTTGAAACCCGCATGGTGACGCGCACAGCTACTGCCATCTTCCGATCGGTTTGATGGATGGTCACACTCATTATTACTTTGTTACTGCGCATTATAGATGCTCTAATGCAAGCAACACGGGCTCTTACCCAAGTCTTACCTGCGTGTCACGTAGCGTCAGGAGCCGCCTGATGGCCGGGGCCAAGCCTCGGCGGCTGGCCCGCATGTATCCTGCCGCCACCACCGCCGAGCATACTTAGCAGTGCACTTTTACGATGTCTACTTTATCGTCCCTCTATCCTTCGAAGGGTAGACAGGTAGCTTTCCGAGGCACACTATGTGAGTGGCTACTGTTCTCAGGAGTTTTTGCTAACGTATTGCTGCCAGGAATGCTGAGAAACTGTTGCCAGCTTCGGTGAGTACATGGGACATCGCATCTCACACTCGAGCGTTCAACCGTATTTCCTTAGGTGAGAGGGCGATGCAAATGACCACTGCATGCATCGGCGCATGGCGAGGTGTTCAGCGTCTCCCGTTGGCTCTCACAGATGCGAGCGGCTGCTGTATCCATCCGCACCAACAGCATCTCCATCGGGAAGATGCTCCGCCCTCGTGTTCGCCGCTGGTGTTGATCCTCTTCACGCTTTGGATGAAATCAGTTCGAACATACGGGCTTCATGGTCGTCCGCTTTCCTTGTCTGACGGCGACGTTCGGATGCATACGTGCCGCGAAGCTTACAAGGTGTGAATCTAAAGTGTCGCTTCTGAATTCACTAGATTGAGAAGATGTCATAGTGACGTTGCTCTATTGACTGGTAGTGGATCGTCGCGAAGTAGAGTCTCTTCGCCAAATGAAACGACGATGCGTTTCCCGCATCTCGATCTTCATTGTGCGGGATATTGTGCGGGATGCCTGGTCATGCGTAGGACCCAAAGCGGAGGCATCACTTACCACCAAGACTCAGGAGCCAGACCATGGTAGCTCACTAAGCTCAGGTTCCCAGCCGAGGTCCAGTCAGTCCAGAGGTGGCCAATGGCAGCGGGCTGTGGCGTTGGAGGTTGTGCGGGGGAGAACTTGTGACGCGGCGCCCCAGATCACGTGTACGTGGACGCGTCGACGGGCCGGGGCCTGCCGGAGCATACACAGGCCGTCGTCCCGTGGAATGTCGCGACGCGAAACCGACAACTCGCCGGCCAGGGTCCGCTGCAGGTCCGCTCGCCCGCTCGCTCAGCCCAGGCTTTTTCCCGACCGCCTGTCTCCTCCAGTCGCCCCTCGCCATGTCCTGCCGGCCTTCCGACTTGCTGACCTACTCCGGCGCCCCCGCACCATCCTATAAAGCCCCCTCTACGTCCACCACAAGGATTACTCGTTACACTGTCCCCCATTCCCTGCAACATCACCCCATCCGCATACACTTCAATCCTCGCGAGTGAGGTCCTCTGCGCTAGTATGGAGACCTCACCTCTCTTCCTTGGCCTCGACCTTTCTACCCAGGGTCTCAAGGCCGTACTCATAACGGATGACAGCGATGTCGTCCATGAATCTGCGGTCCACTTCGACCGTGACTTACCACACTATGGAACAACCAATGGTGCCATCAAAGGTCCTGGCCCTGGCGAAGTCACCTCTCCCGTCTGCATGTGGCTCGAGGCGTTCGAGCTCCTCATGCAGCGAATGAAAGCTGCTAACGTCGACTTCGGCCGTATCCTTGGCATTTCCGGCGATGGACAGGTTCGTGAGCCATATCCTGGCGTTGTATTGCTTATGCTTATAATGTTTGTAGCAACACGGGTCTGTATATTGGTCCAAGAACGCCGAGCACATGCTGGAGTCACTCGACCCCGAGCTCCCGCTGGACCAGTTGTCACCCGACGCGTTCTCCCTGCCCAACGCACCCATCTGGCAGGACTCATCTACAACTCGCGAGTGCCGGGATCTCGAAGCTGCCGTCGGCGGTGCTCAGGCGCTCGCTGACCTCACCGGCAGCCGTGCCTACGAGCGATTCACAGGCAACCAAATCATGAAGGTATGTCGTATGACTTTGTGAGCTGCAACCGCGATTTGACGGAAGGTCTCACCAGCTTCGGCGCACAAACCCAGAAGCGTACCAGGCCACTTCGCGGATCTCCCTCGTGTCTTCGTTCATGCCCTCGCTGTTTTTGGGGACGATCGCCCCCATCGAGGTGTCAGATGCGAGTGGCATGAACCTGATGAACGTGCTTACCTGCAAATGGGAAGACAGTCTGCTGGAAGCCTGTGGCGGCCCAGAGCTACGGGAGAAGATTGGTCCTGAGCCGGTGCCAGGAGGCACAGTCCTCGGTACCATTTGCTCTTGGTGGGTCAAGCGGTGGGGATTCAATCCCGGTAAGTGTACTTCGAGTTCGTGCCAAGGCGTGTCGCTGAATTGCTTCCGCTCATCCAGAATGTGTCATTGCGCCATTCACCGGCGACAATCCGGCGACTGTTGTCGCGCTCTCGACGCCGGGAGATGCGATCCTGTCCCTCGGCACCTCTACCACCTTCCTCCTTTCCATCCCGCCCTCCGACTCCGCACCGAAGCGCTTCACCACATCGCACCTACTTTCTCACCCCACCACGATCGACGCGCACATCGCGATGCTTTGCTACAAGAACGGCGGACTCGCGCGAGAGCAGGTTCGAGACGCCTACGCCGGCGGGCACTGGACACAGTTCAACGCGTTCGTAGAGCAGACGCCCGTGGGCAACGATGGCCGCATGGGCTTCTACTTCCCCCTTCCCGAGATCATCCCTCCGAGCGTGCAGGGCTCCTTCTTCTTCCACACCAACCCCTCCTCGTCTCCCCCCGAGGTGCGCGCGATCGAAGAGGCGGAGATGCCGCGCACCGCGCACCCCCGCGCGATCCTCGAGTCGCAGTTCCTCTCGATCCGCTCGCGCATCCGCGCGATCATGCCGCCAGACGCAGCGCCGCTGCAGCGGCTCGTCGTCTGCGGGGGTTCCTCGGCGAACGCGGTCATCCGGCAGCTCGCCGCGGACGTGTTCGGCATGCGCGTGTTCGTCGCGGGCCAGGAGGGCGCGGCGGAGGGCGGCGCGCAGCTCGCGCGGTACGCGTGGTGGCGCGCACAGAACGGCGGCGTGGGCACGTTCGAGGAGTTGCGTGCGGCGGACGTTGTGGGCGAGCGCATGAAGTGCGTCGCGGAGCCGAAGATCGCGAATACGGAGGTATATGCGGGCCTTGTGGATGCGTACCGTGTGTGCGAAGACCGTGTGGTCCAGATCTGTGCGGCTCAACACGCTACTTAGGCAAATGACACCGGATAGATCACTTGTAGACGGCGAGAAGCATACTCCATACTATACGAGTTGAATGATAGATATCGGGACATTGGATAATACTACGCTGTATGAAGATGATTCTAGTGGGCGTATCAGGCAAAGTAACCTTGTGTAGTTCAAAATGCCGATTCGATGGAGTACAGGACATCCACTGCGTGTTCCTATGTAGGAGGCGAGAGGGAATCAGGACCGGACACACGCACAGGTTAGGTACAGAGGTTAAACTAACCCTAGGTAAATGAGGACTCTATGATACACAATGGGATCGATTTGGGCCAACAAGACAATGGCGGATGGGCTTCGAGAGTGCAACGAGAGGAAATGTATGGCCTATCTCAAAGACTCACCAACAGTCCGTGTGGCACACTCAGTCACATAGTAGCCGTCCAAAACTGGCAACATTGCTTCTCAGATTGACTCGTTCCTACGCGGAAGATCTGCGCCTTGCAGTTCCTGTGACTGTCTCGGCGTCGCTGTCTGCGGCATCTTCATCTTCCCAGTGGCTGGCACCGTCATCATCGACGACGACGTCCTCCTCTGTTACCGTTTCGGCATCTGCTCTACATCCCGCTTCCTCTGTCCCTTCCTCTTCGTCGTCTTCATCGTCGAAGACATACACTGTCTCCTCTGTGGCAGCGCATCAGCAATATAGTTGACTAGCTGCCGACAACAAACTCACTATATAGGGTGCATGATGGATCATTGTGTTGGTACCACCCAAAGTCCCTAAGAGGCATGAGTTTCTTGATGCGGTGATACTGTCTCAGACTCATGAGCTCCTCCCGATCGAGGTCTACCTCGTTTGGAGGACTATGTCTGTCTTCATAGTCGACATAGGCAGCTATGACGAGCTCGGGCATAGTGCCAACCCAGCAAGCGAACGCCTCTACGAGTCCAGCGCAGTCGGCAACCCAAGTTTGGGCTGCTTCGATGTACCTCCATTCGCCGGCATTAGCCATGGGTTCCTTGGTAAGGTTATGTTTCTTCGCAATTTCGATAGCATCCTTCGTAGAAAGGCCAAGTCATGTCGCACGAGACGTTGTACTGTGGCTGAACGGAGTCGCAGGGTAGTCGGCTGTCTGGAGATCGCACCCTCCTCTTATACACCCACGTATCGGTAGTGGTGGTGGGACTCTAGGAGCTTGTAGAGTCAATTCAATTAAGCGCTTCAAGTGGCTCAAGGGGCCACAAGCTCGCGAGGACGCGTCGAATGAGTGGTTGTGGCACGTGAACCCATCCCGTTGACTTGTGCCAGTGAGTTACATCACGGATATTGCTGTCGATGCTCATGTAGTAGTATTACTGCGACTGGAGATCGTTCTCAGTGCGATGTCGTAACAACGTGGTCTGCTTTGGTATATGACAGACGATCAGAATACAGAACATCGATTGCTTATACATAGTGTTCGTAATGAGACAGGATACGTGCGAGTAGCCGCCATGTCCATGAGAGGAGTGAGAAGACGGTCCAGCGAATAGTAGACCAGGTGTCTATGATACATGGTGCGATTGATTCCGTGAGACAGGGCGATAGGGGATGGAATGAGAGTATGGATAGAGGAGTCGCCCTCCGCGAATAGGTTATGCGTGTGGTCTATGATCGCGGCGACGGCTGAGATGTCAGATGTTCACATGCAGTGCGTGTGGCACACTCACCCACGTAGAGGCCTACAGCTAGCAGAATCACTTCACAGGGAAACGCGTCCCTATGCGGAAGACTTGCGCGTTGTGCGCGTGGTAACCGTCTCGGTGTCGCTGTCTGTGGTATCTTCATCTTCCCAGTCGCTGGCACCGTCATCATCGACGACCTCCTCATCCACTTCGGCGTCTTTGGTGTCTTCTCCATGCTCTTCCTCGACCTCCTCTTCCTCACCATCATCGTCGTCGTCGTACACATAAACTATCTCCTCTGTGGCCACAGCACGGCATCAGTAACATAAAGGGCTGGACGAAGAGAGTGTACACACTGTACAGAGTGCAATGAGGATCATTGTGTTGATACCAACCGAAGTCTCTCAGTGGCATGAGCTTCTTGAGGCGACGGTATTGCTTCTTGCTCATGAGCTCTTCGCGGTCGAGTTCGTCGTCCTCCGGAGGAGTAGGGCAGTCTCCATAATCGACATAGGCGGCTATGACAAGCTCAGGCATGGTGCCAACCCAGCACGAGAGCCCCCGGATTAAGCCAGCTCGGTCAGCGACCCACGACCGAGCTGCCTGGACAAGCTTCCAATCCCCTGCTTCCGGGTCCTTGACGAGGTTATGCTTCCTCGCGACCTCGATAGCATCTTCCTCATAGAACGGCCAGCCAAGAACCCAAGTCATGTTGCACGAAGTAATGCGTCAGGGCTGCAACGAGCAAAAGCGTGTAGGTGGTCAGGCATCTGCAATGTGCAACATACTCTTATATACTCACAGGTGATGGGCGCGTAGGTCAAGGATGGTTTTGGCGCTCAACGGCGCTCAAGTCCGCCACACAGAGTAACGCCGGCATTCGCCGCGGCGCCGCTCTCCCTCTCAGGAAGGCAGTCTTTGTTACTGAGCACAGCTTTGGCGGGTATCGGATGTATTGAACACCACATTGTGGCTGCCTCTACCAGAGATATGTGCCCCTGATTAAAATGCGGGCTCGTATTCGTTCGTCAAGGTACGCCGCTGCTACTCTGCCAAGGGCACCCTGATTTTTGTTTGTATGACTCATTCTGAAGTGTGGCAGCCACTCCGACTGGTGACATACTCAGCATCATCATCATGTCCATTCAACAATGCGAATTTGTAACGGATATATGAGATATCATCGATGTGACATTCTACCTACCAATGGCGATGTTTGAGGGTGGTGATGCGTATCCTGTGCTCACCGAACGAAGTAAATCTGATGCGCGCGACCTAGAAACCCACATCGAATCTGCACGCATAGTGCCACGGGTTTAGTGCGACCGAAGAGCCACCCGGCCACACAATCCTATAAATGGACCCCGGTCTCCTGTGTTGTGTACCATTCCCCGGCGACCACCTGTTTCCCTCGAGCTATGTCGGTTGTCTTTGGTCCTGCTATGCTTGCCGCTATACAAGCGTTCGCCGGAAACGCAGCAAACTTTCTAGACCGGACACTGGAGTGGCCCTGGTACCCTTTTTGGGTACAAGCCTTCTACGGTGTTTTTGATCCCACCAAAGTCATTGCTGGGCCCCAGTACGAGATTGTCAAGCAAATACGCTCAAGCGACGGCAAGCGCAAACTCAAGAAGAGGTTTCCAGATTTTGCTCTACATTATCTCTCTGGCTTCCCTCACAATCACGACGTCGACAACCTGCGTCGAGTGACCAACCACGAAGAATTGTTGCAGTTCTCTATGGGTCGCTTCGTTCTTGTCGACTCCTTCCTCCTTGCCATATGCGAGATAAAGTCTCTTCCGGACCCGAAGGCCATACCTGCAGACGAGACTTTCCAGTCGGTATTGTACAAAGCAATCAACACCCTCCAAGCAGAAGCACAATACGACGCACAGCACCAAGCGGGTCTGTATCTCTCGGCCAAAAAAGATATCCATTCAATTGTGGCTATCGCCGCCTTTGGGCCACACTTTTCGTGGAGAGTATTCACACGAGATGCAGTCACTGACGTGTCAAGCAACGAAGACCCGACATTCGCGCCTCGCGACTCTGACGAGTCAGACTCTGTGTCGGACGTGGAATCTGCCGACTCGCATCGAGCTTCGAGGTGTGCATGTCGTTTTGTCTACAATACTGATATTTCATCTGTTCTGCATGATGCAGGACCAAACGTGCTTTGCAAACGGCAATTGAGCGGAGTGCCGGGATACAACCTACGGGTACTTTGTAAGTGGAGTCAGCCACTTGCCTATGTCCATTGTATCAATCTATTCCTCAGAAACCAGCGTCCGAAGCGCAAGCCACATCCAACGTACGTCGCTGAACCCGCTGTTATATTTGTCTCGATCTTGCTGACAAATGTGCAGTGAGAGGTACATGACACACTCGAAACATGAGCAGACTATGCTTGGTTCTGAGTCATCTGCGTCGGAGGTTAAGGGGCCTAAGTGAGTGTTCGATGTGTCCCAATGCTTGTGCTACTCACACATCATGACAGTCCCGCTCAGAGGATCACAAGAAAAAGCAAAGTGGCTCAACCCGGCAGAGGATTGGCTCGGAAGGGCAAAACGATCATAAGAGGCAAGGCTACAGACAAAACAGATCCACGGCTCAAGAACACGAGTACGTCACAGACTGGGAAAAAAGGGAAGGGGACAGCAGAACCGCCAGCGGGCCTGTCAAAAAAACAGATGCCGCTTCTGAGTTTGGCCCCTCTTCTCGAACTCGCTGCAGAGTGAGTGGAAGACATAGAAACACTACGACCACTCATTCACAGACCTTTGGCAGACATCGGGCAGACGTTGCCAAAGATGGCGGTCTGGGTGCCACCTCATCGACTTCCGGTGTGAGCGGCCGAACGTTGGAGACAGGGCCGTCTGTCAGTAACACCGAACAAAGGTCAAGCACCTCGGATGATGAAAACGTGTCAGCGGGGGGAATTCCCCCCGATGAGTACGTCTTCCGGTCATCTCTCTCAGCGACAGTGCTTCACCAAGTGGCTTTCTAGACAGCAATGGTCTATTTGGTACAACTGGGCTTCGGAAGACGGTGCCCAGGAGCGGGCGAAGATGCTGTACGCTATCCAGCGGCAGTACCCAAATAACCCGTGCCTCTTGGGTCACTGAATCGTGTCCGCATTCACTAGGCATGCATAGTTTCTCATATCCATAGTCAATGTCTTATTGTATACATGGTCCTACTACCAGTGGCGAGTCTGAGCTACGCCTTTAGTTAAGTAGACATCAATCGATGGAATGCCTACCATGTGTAGCCTCTGTATGTTACGCATCTGGACACAGAGTGCAATGCTTCCAGACGTCATAAAAGTTCTAACAAGAAGTGCCCGCACTAAGTCAGTAGGTGGGGGCCTTACGTTGAGTCTAACGATACTCCATGTTGAGTGAGAATGTTCAAAATAGTTTGCCACCCACGCCCTTCCTGCTATGCATATTGCTCATCCTAGCTGAGGTTCTCTGGGGCGTGTTTTGCCTGATTAGTGTTGAAGACATGCATACCCTTGCAGCATGGCACTGCGCACTGCGCATGCCGGAGACTAAACAACCAACAAGCGGATCATACAACCCACGCTAGCGCTATGGAAAACATATAGCATCAAGGTCACAGTAGCATTGGCTTCCTTGACAAGGCTATGCTTCTTTGCGAGTTCAATGTTGTCCCGTGAATGAGATGGCGGTCGTAGCCGGTCAGCGTTGAATGTTCAGGCGAGATGAGGCAGCACGGCAGATGGGATTAAACTGCGCTGTAGACCTGTTGTCATTCACTGTGATGTCACAGACGATACCAACTACCCTGGTCCCAATCGCGCTTGCCGTCTTCATAGAGGGGTCAACCGAGAACGCAGTAGGTCATGTCAAGTGAAGAATAATGCCGTGTACAGCATAAACACAGGTAGTCAGCTGTCTGCGGAACACGGCATTTTCTCATACACATACAAGTGTATGAATTCAGAAAGTTGCGATCCGGCAGTGGGTAGCACCACTCGTCTACTAGTAAAGACACAAATTCCGGTAAATATGAGCCTCCAAGTTCTCTCTCGACGCCGGGTAGTCGAGACTGCATGTAGCAATCATCCTTACGGCAAGCAGAAGGACCATAATCCACCCAAGGGACGAGCTTGGGATCTGCAAGTGTTTTGTGGCGTTGGGTGTGAATAAAGCTGGGATGAGATATACTATGATAGCATAGAAAACCGGGAGAGGCAAGGCGGTACACTGTTACTATACATCATAGATCAGCGTGACAGCAGAGAAGGTCTACATCGAAGGACCGTGTCATTGGACCCATCATCATCTACTGATCATGGCTCAGTGGCCGACACATGAACTACAATTACGAACAGACTCCACATAGAGCACCTTTGCCTCTAGCACGATTGCGTATGAAATGAAGATGCACGTTAAGTATAGAGGTCGCTGTGGGTGTGAGGAACAGACCAGGTTGAAGCCTTTCTGTTGTTCGGATTTCAGAGATGCCCGCGCACGGCGAGGGTTGCGTGGACTTCTACGTCTCTCCGGGCCTGCGGTCTTGCAGTAGCAGGCAGGATGCCAGTGACCCACGTAGCAAAATTATTTGGTCGGCCCACTCACCCATGCGGCCGCTAGCAAATGTAAGCCTTGTTTCGCAGAGCGACTCCTCCCTAGGCCGCAGAAGACCTGCGTGTTGCGCTTCCGGTAACAGTGTGGGCATCGCTGTCTGTGGCATCTTCATCTTCCCATTCACTGGCACCATCGTCATCGACGACCTCCTCATCCACTTCAGCGTCTTTGGTGTCTTCTCCATGCTCTTCCTCGACCTCCTCTTCCTCACCATCATCGTCGTCGTCGTACACATAAACTATCTCCTCTATGGCCACAGCACGGCATCAGTAACATAAAGGGCTGGACGAAGAGAGTGTACACACTGTACAGAGTGCAATGAGGATCATTGTGTTGATACCAACCGAAGTCTCTCAGTGGCATGAGCTTCTTGAGGCGACGGTATTGCTTCTTGCTCATGAGCTCTTCGCGGTCGAGTTCGTCGTCCTCCGGAGGAGTAGGGCAGTCTCCATAATCGACATAGGCGGCTATGACAAGCTCAGGCATGGTGCCAACCCAGCACGAGAACGCTCGGATTAAGCCAGCTCGATCGGCAACCCACCACCGGGCTGCATGGATATGCTTTCGACTTCCTGCTTCCGTGTCCTTGACAAGGTTGTGCTTCTTCGCAACCTCGAGAGCATCTTCATCATAGAAAGGCCAACCAAGAACCCAGGTCATGTTTAATCAGATTGTTTGAAGAGGTATGCTCGCAATCAAGCGAAATGAGAAGTAGACAATTCGGTGGCCAAAGCCATGTTGAAACTGGAAAGGGCAATGTTCTCAGGCTGGAGACGGCGCGTCACGACGCGTCTGCTTGCGCGCCTGTCTGGCTGCAACTTGGAGGCACCGTGACCCACTCCGAAGAGGGGCACGTACAAATAGCTGTCTCACCCTGTCTCAGACTGTCCAACGTGCATCTTAAAGAAGACAACATCATTCATGCCACCCGTGGCACGCCACACGAGTGCATTCAGACAACCAGGCTGATGTACGGCCGGCATTCACGAGGATGTACTAACTTGAACTCGGCCACCGACCCGACTTTTGTGTGCATATTTTCGTTTATATCGGATATGAGTATGTTGTAAGTGTCAACCAACAAGCGAATCATATAAAAGTACATGACAGCGATACGCAAAACGTCCACCAGGAGCAGTCCCCAAGTCACAGCAGCACGATCCCATATGCATGCGCGAGAAGCAAGACGACAAGCAACTAGACCGTATGCAGAACAGTGTCACTTGTTGATATGTTATACTCCGGATATATTTCGAGCTTTTTCTCGGGTTCCATATGCACATCAGCCGTCCGTCCGTCCGTGCACAGCGACACGTCTCGGAGCGGGCAGCATCCAGCGTCCAGTCGCCAACATCGGGGCAACACCGAAGTCCTGCAGGCCCCGAGGCACTGCGCATGTCCCATTCCAAGGGAGCCGAGCGGTCTCCGGGCTCACAGCCTGAGCTCCATACGAAGCCAGCTCGGCGGTTTGTCCACGCTGACGCTTCTCCGCCCTACGCTCACGCAGTCTTCCGACCGCTGCCGGTCGCCCTTCCCTCTCCCGCTGTTCGTGCTATGGACGCTGTGCATACTGTGCACGCTCACTGCGTCGTCCTTGCGTGCGCACTTCTGGCCTGCGCCGGGTAAGGACGGCTGCGAGTGCGGGACGGAGACGGAGACGGGCACATCAAGCCCCCGGCGGAGCGCGCGACACTGCTGATGTGCGGGATCGAGGGTCGTGCGAGCGAGGCCGCGCTGAGGGGGTTGCCTTGTAATGAGCCTCCTGTGACGAGGAAAATGAACAAACGTCTATGACCGCAAGAAAGTTATACGAACCACCGTCTTGTTGATGTTGTTGGCCACCGCCATGAATAGGCCAATCAAACGATGCTAGCATACCCTGGCCCCCGATGTCTGCTCCACTTCCGGACGTCTGACCCAGCAACTCCATGGCCATAGGAGCGGCTGCAGCGGACCGTCATTATTGTTGATAGGTCGTCCCCGGCGACTGCTAGGGTGTGAACGGCGAGGCCGACCCCACTTGACTATGTCAACGACCGGGCCTCAGGCTCTCGATTCGCCTGCGCATCCGTGCGATCGCCGCGGCGCTGCAGCCGCGACTCGTCGTCTGCGGGGGATACGCGGCGGACGCAGTGATCCAGCAGCTCGCCAAGGATGTGTTCGACATAAGCCTGGTGCCCGTTGTGGGTCAGGCAGTGGAAGGCGGCGCACAGCTTGAAGCATCAAGCCAACACTTAAGCTGGACACAGATTCTGCATGTCCTAACTCAAGTTGAAGAAGCCAACTACCTGGCAACCGAATGCCCTCGCTGAAGAAGATACGAGAGTCACGAAGCCGCTGCACCGTATCATATACAGGCACGCACGTGGTTCTCAGTCTCCAGACAGGTTGGCCCATGTATAAATTGAATAGCTGGAAGGTTTACAGTGAGCAATGTGAGTGTATTAGTAAGTAAGGAGTCCTACAGCACAAGAAACAGCAGCTACCACATGCATAGCAATTCTCAATGTCCTCACAGCGACAATGGTGCGAGTGGTGATAGACCGAGAGACAGTGGGCCAAAGTTGTTCGTCTCAGAGTTCGACGGAATCTAAGCAGTCCCATTGCTGTTGTTAGAAAATGCTAGATAGTATGGGCTCAGTACTCACTGAAAGCTGGAGAGAGCGTTTCAGCGGAAGTTCATGTGGACATGTGCCCGTCATCTATAAGCGAGCGCTCTTCGTCGAGACTCTCCTGCTTGCCGATCGGGGGGCCGATGACCCAGCGGTAACCAGCAATACCACCCAAAGACGAGGTAACTTCGTGGGTTGTATCGCCAACAACAGTTGAATCAGCGCTGTCGGGAACGGTGGTACCATCATCATCGTCATCGCTGAAGTCTTCTACATGTTGCCTGCTCGCGGGGATGCCTGCCTCTATTTTCTTCACACTGCGTCCATGCATGTACGCTCCAGCTCCCTCGTCTATAATCTCCGTGTTTTTGGCCTGAAAGTCTTCGTCGTCGTCGTCGTCGTCGTCGTCGTCGTCGTCGTCGACAGGAACTCCCAGATCAGGATCATCGTCAAGGTCAGCAAGATTGACGTAGCCCAGTTCATCCGCCAGATCGCGCTCGACTTGAGGGAACAGTGGGCAATGCGACACTTCGACCCAATCTTCGTTCTCGCTAGGTTGTGCGTTTGCGTAACGCCAGGGTGTAAAGGAACCATCAGTACACGGAAACCAGTGAGGGTCTCCGTTCAAGGGGACCCATGCATCCAATCTTTTGGTGTACATCGGGGGCAAGAGTAGGGAGCGGGGTACGATGTGCGGCGGAAGGGTCCTGCGCTTGAAGTCGACGTACATAGCAAAGACAAACTCGGTTCTGCCGCCGACGGTGCACTCCATGAAGTTCGGCCACGACGTCTGCGCTAGCACATGGTCAATGCCAGCACCCATGAATTCAACCCAATCTTCGGGCGGACCATCGTAGAGTTCAAGGTGTTGAGCAAGCTCCACGAAATACTCTGTGTCGATGAGCCACCCAAGGGCCCAAGGCTTGGGGGAGAGAGTGGATAGCAAGGCAGGAGTCATGTTTATAGGATGGATAATGATGCGGTGTGCAGGTGGCGACGCTGTTGAGTGGGTGGGCCCCTTACATGAGGATGCGTTGTTGAGAGGGGATAATGGAAACCACTGTAGAATGCGACGGTACTGCAGTTGACTGTGGCAGGCGTTTGGGGCAGCCATACGATAAGAGATCATTGGCCGAGATATTCAATCATTACATCACATAATCAATGCAACTTGATACGGCACAGGCCACGGCGCCACGGCCTACGCCCCTGCTAAGCCATACCCTTATGACTATTATAATGTACGTGCACGCAATAACTTAGCTCCCTGATTTTCTATTCCTTTGGAACCTTGAAACAGTCGGCCACCAACTTCCGGACAGTGGTTGCCACGCCGTCACGGCCGCAGCTGGACAGCCTCTGTGGCTCAGAATGGCATTTCCGGTGACTCGGCGTGCCACCACACCCACATAACGCAATGCGTATACTTGGCTACTATATTCCCTCCTCCTTCGCCTAATTTTGCGTCTACTGGCCACCTACTATGGATCCAGGCGACGCTCTCTGTCTCCAGATCCTCCAGTCAGTGATCGGCAATCTTGAGGACACAAATGAAGAAAGTTTGGAGGCCCATTGGTACGCGTACTGGTCAGTTGCCGTTGGTCGCGGGAAACGCCTCAATCCCAAGCGATTGTTGCCTGCACCTCAGGATCCGCTCACCGGACATCGACTCACCAACGATGACGACGTCGTTCGAACCTCCATGCGCATTCCCGACTTTGTCTTGCTCTATGCTCGTGGCCATTGAGGCGTTCCTCGTGATCCTACAGTGACGTCGGAACGTCAGATCCACGGCTACACCCAGCTGCTCCCCTACCACATGGGTGACTGCGTGGTCGATGACTACATGGTTTTAGCTGTTTGCGAAATAAAGGCGCTCCCCAAGATCCCTCACGACACTTCACGAGAGCAATTCTACGATACTTATGAGAAGAAGATGCGTGGAAGAAAGAGCCAAGCCACACTAGGAACGCGCCGTCAATTGGGGCTGCTCTCTTCGCTAACAGCACCAAGAATGAGGTCGAATTCCTGTCGAACAACGCCGACCCCACCTGGCGCGCAGAGGGGGTTGAAACCAGTTCACGAGCCGCTCGGGCGCCCTCATCTCAGCCTGGCGGTGACCAGTCCCGAATGTACGTCTCTATTGATTTCTGCTGTGTATCAATCGCTCTGATGGTAAGTTCTAAGGTTCTTCGGCCTATCGATAAATTGAGGCAAACGTAGGTGGCTCTCTGCCACTGCTCTTGAGTATCACTTACAAGGATACAGTCGGAGACACGAACATCACACTGTGGGATATGCCCACACTATTGGTGCTGAACGGGAAGACAGAACTGCCCCCTCCGGCCAGTAGGTGTTCGGTAATTGCCGTGCGTTACGTGTCTGATATCCTGGTTGCTCAGCAATTTGTCACGGCAACCGAGAACTGCAATCGACGGAATGACTTCCAGCTGGACCTGCTGCTACTGCCTCGAACGACTAAGGGTGCGCAAGATCCTGAGCTGAAATAACTCACCTGATGATGCATTCCACATCAGCAGTGTTGCCGTTGCAATGATTCGTCGAGGAATGACTACCCGGGAATCAAGTAGGCACACTCCTGGCGCGTCAAGACCAAGTACAAGTACAAACATTCGCACACAAGCACCCGTAAGAGTGCGCCATCCAGAAGGTCTGACGACCGCAGAGGGATCCACTGCGGCTGGAGTTCGTTCTGCCGAAAGCTTTCGTATGCAAACCGCAAATCAACAGCTCATAGCCACTCAGGAAGCACGCTCGACTGGTGTCGGAACCGGCACCAGCTAATGATCGTGACAGGAATCACTCTACAGCACAAGCACCTGAGACTACTGGAGAACCCCGGTCGACGCGGCGAACCAGACCTTCCAGAATCCCTCGACTTAGTGGAGGACCTTCCGATCTGAACAGACAACGCCGTGATACGTCCGGAGCGGTAGGAGCTACGCACGACATCGATGGACAGCCTATGGCTCGCTCGACAGCAACGCCTCAAGCTCGGAAGGAAGCTCCGCGCACTCGCGAGCTGCTCGCTGAACGTCTCAGGAGGGCGCGCGTCTTGCCACAAGGCCCGACCGTCAAAGAGTGAGTTAGTTTGATGATAGCACGCATATTGCCACTTACTCGAAATAATGCAGACTGAAATGAACCGAGTTCCGGTGCTGGACAGATGACAGTGCTGAGGGACTCAAGGACACGCTGCTTCACTTCATCCGAGGTAATGCTTCGTCGCGATGGCAACCGCGTCATCAATACCTAATAGAACATACTGTGAAATGAAGTATGGTATGGATGCGGTCGGCATGGGAGTGCGGTAGTCGATAAATCCGCATGAAGACTTGTCTCTATCCAACGTCGACGAACCCCGCGCTTTGGTGGAAGTGTGTGGTGTGTGGCTAGTAGTAGTACGAGCCATTTGCCGCGGCGGTCACATTGTCCTTCCTTAAGGAGGCAACTACAATCAATGGCAATCAGGTCAAGTCACCATTCCCTCGTTCGCGCACACCGAACCACCTGGGCCAACCTACACGTCACCGTCGATCGTTTCTCTCATACTCTACTGTACATAACATCATCCCGGGCCCTCCCTTTCATCCTCGATCTCCCCACTTATACTGTATCCCTCTGCCCCACACCTCGGTGAACGGCACCTACTCAGCCCGATTGCACACGCTCATCCCCCGTAGATACTCCCCCGCATGTATCACGTCTACATAGGGCTCAGCCCTCACGGACGGACGTTAAAGGGATACAACAGAAGTCACCTTTCACTCAGGTGGTTATTGTCTCGGTGTGTATTGTTGTGCGCACATGTTGCAGCGGAAGACGCGACCTGTCAGGATAGTAGTCACAAGGGAATGGTCGCTGTAGGTAATGAAGTATGTATCGGAATAACAACTTGAGGCCAGTACGGTACATGAGACGACTATGATACAGTATAATATTGGCTTGGACCGACAGACCCACTAACTGAAGAAGGTAGCTTGATTGTACAATGAATGGCCGCGAGTCCGAGGAGAGAGAACACGTGTATGGTCTATCGCGGCTATGTCTTAGATGTCAAAAGCTCGCGTATAGTCGATGTGTCCCACTCACATTGGTGTAGACGTTTATGCCGAGCAAGCTCGCTTCGTAGGGGCGATCGCTGCCTACGTGAGTGTGCTACGCATTGCGCTCCCTGTTACTGTCTCGGCGTCGCTGTCTGCGGCATCTTCATCTTCCCAGTCGCTGGCGCCGTCGTCGTCGATGACCTCCTCGTCTTCTTCAGCCTCTTCTCTACAACCCACTTCTTCCTCTACTTCCTCTTCGTCATCGTCATCGTCGTAGACATACACTGTCTCCTCTGTGGCAACCATTAGCAACATACTTGGACGACTGCCTGCCGACAACAAACTCACTATACAGGGTGCATGATGGATCATTGTGTTGGTACCAACCAAAGTCCCTCAGAGGCATGAGTTTCTTGATGCGGTGATACTGTTTCAAACTCATGAGCTCCTCCCGATCGAGGTCTGCCTCGTTTGGAGGACTAGGTCTGTCTTCATAGTCGACATAGGCGGCTATGACGAGCTCGGGCATAGTGCCAACCCAGCAACCTCTACGAGTCCAGCGCGGTCGGCAACCCAAGTTCGGGCTGCTTCAATGTACCTCCAATCGCCTGCATTGGGATCCTTAACAAGGTTATGCTTCTTCGCAATTTCGATAGCATCGTCTTCGTAGAAAGGCCACCCGAGAACCCAAGTCATGTTGCACGAGATGTTGCACTATGGCTGGATGAAGTAACAAGGTAGTCAGCTGTCTGTGAAACACAACTGCATCTTATATACGTACTGAGAGTGGCGGTGGGAGTCGCTTGAAGAGCCTCTCAACGGTTTGGTACTTCAAGGTGCCACCAGCTACGAACAGAAGCCCGGGCCACACGGCGCTTGCTGTGAGGCTTTCCTAGGAAAGGCAACCATGATAGTGGCTGGCAGCTTGCCGTCGATCAACTCAGATCCGGATGGTATCCTGAATAGCACGCACGACATCCCTCAAATGGTCCTCTAGCGCATGTTCGTGTGCCGAGGTATACACTATTATCCGGAGTGACTCTTAGCATGGTCATGGTTCATAAGTGCCATGCCGCTGCCGAGCTTGTCATGCTACTGCCAGAAGCAAACAATGGGGGTATTCGGACAATACACATCCAAAGATACAGAACATGCGACTTTCAAACAGCAAAACACATATATCACGCTATACATCATTGGATGACATCGCGTCCCAGAAGAGGGAGTAGAGGCGTCTCCAACGACCGGACCGCACTATCGGGAAGACGTGAGCTATGTAAGATAGCTCTCGGGTTACAAGGCTAGTGCGGCGGACGATCGGGGATACAGAACATTTGTTAAATGTACATCGTTTCGCTTGGTAGGTGAGAGGATGTGACGTACGAAGGGTAGGATTATAGCCGAGATGTACATCCAAGGAACAAGCGACAGTCGAGCATACGGTCAACGAAAACGTGCATGATACAGAATGGGATCATTTTGGAGTCACAGAATATCGGCAGAATAAGTGGAAGCGCACACCGAGGGGTCGTAACTCCGAGGACGGCAGACGTGTCCGTGTAATCTTTGGCAGCAACAACTTAATTGTCAGTACATGTATGGTCAGCGTGACACGCTCACATCCATGTAGTCGCCAAGGAATAGCGACCAGCTTATCAGGGGAGACTTATGCTACGCAGACGACCTGCGAGTTGCACTTCCATTAATTGTCTCAGCGTCGCTGTTCGCAGCATTTTCATCTTCCCAGTCGCTGGCGCCGTCATCATCAACGACCTCCTCGTCTGTCTCATCTTCTTCACACGCATCTTGCTCTTCCTCGTCGTCATCGTCGTACACATACACTATCTCCTCTGTGACCGCGGTGTCAGCCATAAGAGGACTGGCCGCTGACAGCGTACTTACTATACAGGGTGCACGACGGATCGTTGTGTTGATACCAACCAGAGTCACTGAGAGGCATGAGCTTCTGAAGGCGGTAGCACTGTTTCTTGCTCATGAGCTCCTCGCGATCAAGGTCCTCGTCGTCCGGAGAAGTAGGGCTATCCCTATAGTCGACGTAGGCGGCAACGACGAGCTCGGGCATGTTTTCGACCCAACAAGACAGTGCTTGGATTAGGCCGGATCGGTCGAAAACAGTGAGCTGCGTCAATGCGCTTCCAATTTCCAGCTTCTGGGTCCTTGACGAGGTTATGCTCCTTAGCAATCGTCGTTGTCATAGAAAGGCCAACCGAGAACCCAGGTCATATTGATGCGAGAAGTCTGGTGGAGGAACACTATGTGAGGGCCACTGAGTGTATAGAGGGTATATGATGAATAGAGGTTCTGTCGCTCTCGATTTACGCCATATATACGATGCGGTCACGGTTCAAGTTTAATTTCTCATCCTTGAAGCGCCGGAAGCCACACCAGTGGCACACGGTGTTTCCCGTGGCACAAATCCTTCCAGCCACTGGCCTCGTTAGTTGGGACTGAACTACAATCAGTATCAGTACTGCTACAGATACAGCCCATACCAAGGAGGGCGCAATTTTTGTGCATAGTTCTGTTTCTATTGAACATGAGAGTGATGGAACCACCAACTAATACGCGAATCATAAAGTACACGACAGCGATACGCAAAACGTCCACCGGGAGCACTCCCAGAGTCACAGCAGCACGAAACAATATGCATGCGCAAGAAGAACGAAGACGACGGGCACCCAGACGTGCGGAGCAGTGTCAATCATCAGTATGTTACATAACTTCTCGGATATATCGAGCTTCTCTCTCTGTCGAGTCCCTGACCAACCTGCGCTTTTTCGTCATCCATCAGCAGTCCGTCCGGCCGTCCATGCACGACGGCACGTCTAAGAGCAGGCAGCGTCCAGCGTCCAGTCGCCACCATCGGGGCGACGGCGAAGTCCTGCAGGCCCCGAGGCACGCATGTCCCACTCCAAGGGAGCCGAGCGGTCTCCGGGCTCACAGCCTGAGCTCCGCGCAAAGCTAGCTCGGCGGTTTGTCCACGCTGACGCTTCTCCGCCCTACACTCACGCAGTCCTCCGACCGCTGCCGGTCGCCCTTCCCGCTCCCGCTATGCATGCTATGCACGCTGTGCATACTGTGCACGCTCACCGCGTCGTCCTCGCGTGCGCGCTTCTGGCCCGCACCGGGCGAGGACGTCTGCGAGTGCGGGACGGAGACGGAGACGGGCATGGCGAAGCCCCCGGCGGAGCGCGCGACGCTGCTGATGTGCGGGATCGAGGGCCGTGCGCTTGGGAAGAGCGAGGCCGCACTGAGGGGGTTGCCTTGTGATGAGCCGGTACCGGAGAGGAAGTCGAACCAGTTGCCGCCTCCTTCTCCGTTTGGCTGTGAGCCTCCTGTGACGAGGACGATGAGCACACGTCTATGATCGCGAGCAAGTTATACGAACTACCGTCTTGTTGATGCTGTTGACCGCCGCCATGAACAGGCCAATCAAACGATGCCAACCCACCCTGGCCCCCGCTATCTCCTCCAGTTCCGGTCGTCTGACCCAGCAACTCCATGGCCATAGCAGCGGCTGCGGCGGACTGTCGTTGTTGCTGATAGGTCGGCCCAGATGACTGCTGGGGTGCGAACGGCGAGGCCGAACCCGCCTGACTATGTCCCTGGCTCCCAGGGAAACTCACCGCACGCAGCGTCGGTGGATGGCTGCCTCCGCCCAGATCCATCCCAAAAGCACCATGCCCGAGCTGCGGAAGGAACCCAGCAGGAGCGCTCTGCGAACCGAGCAGCCCACCCGAACCCGCGCCGTTCATGCCGAGGCTGAGACCGGCATTGGCGTACTGTAACGATGGATGACTCGCGCTCTGCGTGGGTGGGAGCCCAGGTGGTGGAGGTAGCGGCGTAATGTTTGTCTGGACGGGATAGCCTGAACTCATGTCGACCTCGAGGCGATACGGATATGAAGGCAGCCCGCTGTTGCCGCCCCCACCGAGGGAGGAGAGATTGAGCGACGACGGGAGGGCGGCCATGGAGTTTGCGTGAGCGGGGAAGTTGGGGCCGTCGTCAAGGCGGGGACGCTTGGTAGCCAGTGAGTGTGAAATGTTCCGCACTGGAGGAGAGGCGGCGCTGAGGCGCTCGCCCGAAACAGGGATGGTCATGGAGGATGTCGCTCCTGTTGGCGAGAGACGGTAGTCGAGCTAGAAGGAGAGCATATGAGCATACAGGCGTAGAGGAATTCGACGTGAGCCCAAAGGGGGTGTGCGACTTGCGCACTACAAATTCATAAGAGGTTCGACTGTATGCGAGGTTACACCACGACCTTGACGCATATAGTCACCAAGTGTGGTGATTGCTAGTCTCAGCCTGGTGTCTGGACGGCGATGGCCTCCAGCAAGGAGTACGCGACAATCATGCGCTCACCACGAAGCCCAAGCAGGGATCAAACTACCCCGCATCGAGATCAACCCCGCGGGAGCACCTCTGCCTTGGCACAAATTCCGGGAGAATGAATACGCACGTCGATCGTAGAGAGGTCGCTGTTTGTCTGGGGAACGGGTCGGATTGGGACTGCCCCGTTGACGTTGAGAGAGCCATTGGTGGTCTCCGTCTTTACCTTTGCGGCCTTGCTGGATGCTTGTCGGGCCTTGGGAGGCCGTGTGCCGTCGTCGTCTTCTGCCTCCTCATCGTCGTCGTCAGCGTTGTCGTTCTTGGTGTTGCCGCTGAAGTCTGCTGGCCCCCGGGTATCGCGCTCGCCGTCGAACTGCGTGGTGGTGGTGGAGTGAGAGCGTGATAAGCGGAGAAGACGAGGCGAACACGCACGCGAAGATGACGCTGGACCATGCTGTTGACGTCTGTCGAGCAGTACTGGAAGAGCTTGACATGATGACCTGGCCGCTCCTCGAAGATGATGACTGCGACGTCGACGGAGCAGAGGACGCCGAGCTCGTAGGCTTTCTTGAAGAGGCCGTTCTTGCGCTGTGGTGAGGAGAGCGAGTGGGGAGGCGGGCGTTTGGCGGGTGAGAGGGCCGAGATTGGTCAACACCAAGGACGCCAAGCCAAGAGTGCAAAAATAGAGACCGACCTTCAAAAAGGTCACAGACCTGTTTCGTTCGTGCTATACATGGGCGGCGGACCGTCAGCGGGCTATTCTCGCCAGCAGCGCGCGGGCAGGCAGGTGCATCCGACGTATAGCCTGTCCGCGGCGGCACCGCGGGACACGCACCGTGATGGGCTGGATCTCAATCTTGCGGCGGCCCATGGCGTTGCAGGGCGGTGGGGAGTGCGGGTGGTGGGCGGCGGCGGCGGCGGTGGGGAGGAGCGGGCGAGGGAGGGGAGGGGAGGGAGGAGACAGAGGAGAGACCGGCGGCTGGGAGGGGCACTTGAGGGAGGCCGGGCTCGCACTGGCGGTCGGACGCGCGCGGGGGGAATGCACAAAGCACAACAACCGCAAACGCCGTCCGCGGGGCTCCTCTCTCCTCTCTTCTCACCGGCCGACCCGTTTCTCCGCAGCTGCCCTCGCCCATCCTCCCGGCCTGTCCATCCCCATTCAGCCCCAGCGCCCACCACACGCCCTCATCGCCTCGCATCTTACGGCCTCCCCCCTGCCACATCCGCCAGCCCCATCTCGTCTCAAATCTTCTCCCCCGAGGCCCGTCTTCCATCACCCTCCTTTCGCACGCGACCCCTCCTCAACATCCTCCACCCAAGCCTCTCCCCAACCCCTCCTCCTTGGCATTCTCACCACCGTCCTGCGTCGACACCTCCCTGCGCGCCAGTCGCTCTGCGTTCCCAAACACGGCTCCCGGCCTACGTCTCGCTCGACCTTCACTGCGCGCATGAATATCATATCCAGCCGCCTGCCCTCTCTCAGCCGCCCAATGCCATCATCGACCTCCTTCTTTCCCGCAGTTCAGGCCGCAAGCCGTGCTACTCGGCCTGCACGGCGTCCTCACGTCCTGCCCTGCTGCCGTCCCATTCGTCATCTCGAATGACGGTGCGAATCGGACGCTCCTCTCATTGCAATTGTCTCCTCGCGCCTTTGTCCTCTTTGTCATGCTCCGGCAAGTGTTTCGGGTTCTGGACGTGCGCCGCCAATGTGGCCACGACCTGACTCGCGCCCGCCGAACGCGATCCTCAATTGATCAAGGCGGCCACACGGCCGGCGCCGGGCCGATCGGACCTCCCACGCGTGCCTGACGGATCTCCGATCGAAGATGTTGCCGGCATGGCTTCCCGCCGCTGACGTAACACCGTACCTTACTTCCTCCGCTTCCTCTTTTGGCAGCAGAAGGATCCAAAGTCATCCGTGGCGACTCGCGCGAGCAGCGAAGCCTGCGCGCGTGTCACCCACGTCGCTGCGGCAGAGCCCGTTCTCGTATTGACGGATGCCACCGATACTGTCAGCTCTTTGACAGCCCATTATTTGAATGGGTATTCAGTCAGTACAGCGGCAGCCGAATAACGTACGCAACAACCACCGTACAGCATTACTACACGCTCTCACCGTCTACGCCGGTCATCATTTCGTTGCGAACTGAGGGACACAGTATGGAGCCTTTCGGACAAGCAAGTGGGTCTTTCAGCCGCCTTTTGCGATTCACACTGGCCTTTGTTCGCAGACAAGAACCTGTGAAGGATCGTCCATTCGAACGGCGGACGGACCGAGTAAATGAACACGTTCGGAGCTCCTCGAGACGGCTACTATGTTCATGCGAAACTCTCTGTCATCGTGTCCCAGGATGGCTGCCTTCTGATCTCTCCGGAAGGCTACGGTGGCACCGATGCGACGGCAGGGATCAAGGGCGCACGAAGCACAACCTGCTGCGGACAATGGTCCGGCCAGTACCAAGCCTTTGATCCAGGATACCTACCGACGTTCTGGTGCTCATCTTGCCCTGATTTGTCCGCCGTTACTGCGGGTGGGGATGTCTTGGGGATAGTTACGGCAGCCAACACTCCTTCTCACCAATCACATTCGCTGCATTACGCACTTGTGTGTGGTTCTCCTTCGCTGTCAAGCCTGTTCACTATCATGGATGAGTGTTGTCAATAGTTCTCGGGGCGGGCTTGGGATGTCATTACGCAAAACGCGCACACCAGTGCAACTGCAAGCGATCTCGAAGCAGACGTCCCTTGAAGGCCAATCTATGGCTTCTCCGCAGCGCATTCTGACGCGCAGGGGGCGCGCATTTCGGGTCTGCGAAAGCCCATTTCAAGAGCATCTTTCACTTTGACTGACCCACGAGCTCGAGATTCGAAGGATGAGTGGAGTTGCTGTCGACCAGACGGGGTGGCCTTACGGCAACGGCTTCTCACACTCTGAATTCCTGTCCGCTGATGCCTCGCGCCACCCGCAAGCTCGCGCGGCGCCGTACTAGCCCGGGTCTTGTCGAGCCCGAAGGTTTGCGACTTCGCTGCCAACGTCCCACTCCTTACACTACTCAAGTACGAGCCCTTTCTCGTGGGCATCTCCGTCAGCATTTCTGGAAGAATTTCCACAGGCCTCCAGAATGCTGTGCGTGAGCGCACAGGGGGACACCGCCAGTGCGCGCTCTCATCGTCAGTAAGCAGGCCGGGCTCGCCCCGAGAAGGAAGGTGCGCATACCGGCCGCCTGCCCGCGTCTCAGGAGCTTCATGCGCGTGTGAGGCTTCGCGAACCGGGGTCGAAGGCGAAATGAAGAGCTAGCTCTTGCCTCCGAAGACACAGGTGCACAACCCAACGGGCAAACGCAAAATCTCGGAGCCCGAGGGCTAGCCGGCTGGATGCGGGTGGTCCGCCAGCCAGCCACGATCCGCGAGAGCGTGCGCGCGTGTCCCGATGCATGTTGGCAAGATCGAAGCGGGGGCCACAGGCGGAGGTTCCTCGGGGATTCATGCGTGTGGCGAATGGACGCGATGCTCCCGAAAGTCAGAGGGTGTCCGCTGGGCTGGACGAACATCGCTTCGTTAGGATCTGCGCCGCTGATGTTGCTCGCCTCCTGTGAGCTCGGGCGTCCGTCGGCACCGCTTTCTGGACGTCCGTGGCGAGCAGGAGCATTTCCCGCAAGTATGGATTCCGAATTCATTGGCTTGCTCCGGACTGATGGCCTGTGGCGACGGAATCGCGCAGCAAGGCTGGACGAGGCACGGCGTGTTCATCAAAACACCATCGCAGGACCTAACGACATTCTGTGCGGACGTAGTGCGCTGTTCGTTGGGCGGGGGTGGCGGACGTGACGTCGGCGACAGCGAGACGAGCATGCCATCATCAGCGTATGCCGAACTTACTTCCGCCGAGCCTTGCATCGCGCAGGGACATGCGGCCATCATAGGCATGTGGATACCTCCTTCGACGGACAAGGTCCGTGGTCATTGCGGACGCTCCCCTTTCATGAACAGGGCGAGACTGCGGTATGAGCGAAGCTTCGGCGTGTACGTCAAGACCAGACGTCTCGTCTCCCCACTTTCTAGCATTCCGGCTTCCAGAGAGCGTCTCGCATGCAGCCATATCTCCTTGTACAATAAAACACGCGTCCGTGTCTCGCGAAGTTGCTGGGCCTCACGCATGACGCGCGTTCTGGTGCGAAGGATTGCCAGAACGGGCGGGCTGGCATGAGCTTACGTCGTTCGCGTTCCCGGGGCACGGTGCTTTTCGTGGGCGTGTGCGCATGTGTGCCTCGGGTTCGCTGCGTCGAACAGGCTCGTCCTGCCTCTGGCCTTCGCTGACGCTCGCGGATGTACGAGAGGTGCCGTCGCGGTGCTCCGATGCCCCGCCCCGAACGGTGGACGATCCCGCCCTCGCTCCGGACCTTGAAGATTCACTCACCTGTGCTGCATTGCCGATGCCTTTGATGATGATATGGGTAGAGTGTGTGAGCGGTGGTCACTCAGCAACTCCAGCCGCCCCTTCAACTGCTGTATGTTATCCCCTTCTGACCGGGGCGTGGTAAGAGCTGCTTCTCCCTGCGGATGTGAGTCTCGCTCGCCCCTTTCTGGGTGATATGAAAGACATGTGGCCCGGTATTACCATGAATGAACGTTCACCCCCAATCGCTGCGTGTATTGAGTGCTTTTGACAACTCTCCCCCAGGCTCTTGCGTCAGCGTCCCGCGAGCAGTATTGCTCCAAATGCATCGGGATTCGCGTTCGTCATGCGCACCTTTGGCCATGGCGGATGTTCTCAGGCACAGCGCACGGAGCCGTAGCAGCAACGCCGACAGAACAACATCGTCGCCAAAGTTAGGATGCACCGCCTATCGGGTTGGTTCAATCTCACTCGTCATACAGGAGGACGCAAAAATATCTCTGCAGACCTGTTCTTGTCGCCTATCGGGTCTGTAAATCTCGCTAAATCGTGATAAAAATAACTGCGCCTAAAATATATCAGGTAAAATGGGCGGCTATACCGACTGAAATGTCGCGCAGCGTATTCTTAGCTACAGGGGCTGCCGCATTTGCGCCTGATCGTGCTCGTCCGACGCTGGGGCTTCGTGCGCGCCAGGTATGATATGGGGTCCACGGCAGGGTATACGGCGACGTCCGCAAAAGCTCTTTGTACACGACGGCGAGTCAATACCGAGCATCTCCGGCCATGGAACATTCGGTGGGATGGGCCACTCGAAAAGCAGACAGCCTGGGACAGGTGGCTTACCTCTCTGGCAGATCGTCTGCACTGCAAAAGGCCAATCGCCTTGCACGCACTCCCACACAATCATTTCTTCTGCCTCGGAGCCTCGATATGGCGACGGTGATTATAGGCATCCCTGACAGGCCATCCAGAACGTGTAGTGTCTTCTTCGTACGTGTTGCATATCGTCGTCTACAAAGTCAGGGTCAACGTCTCCCCTTGGAGTTGGCCGACATGCTGAAACGATGGAACGCCCCGGTCTCTAATCGCCCGCAAGGAACCAGCCGGGCCATACACGTGGACGACGAGGCCATTCACCTCGCCCAGCGCTCGCGCCCTCCTCGTGCTACTCCCGCGACCTGGACCTGTCAGACGCTGTCGTTCTCGGAATCTTCGTCATACCCAAGAATAACACCGAATACCGCACGTATTTTCGTGCAGCATCCACCCGTCTTAGCGCTGCGCTCGTCTGCGGCTCTAAATCTAAGAAAAGCGGGCAGCCGAGGTTGCCGGGGCAGCGCGACGAGAGGAGATGAAGCCGACCGGTAACTCTGTCGGTGTTCTTCCAGTCCAGGACGAAGGCACCCCCGAAAATAATGCCGACGAGTTCGCGGGCAATCCACGGATGGCGATTGTCAGGAAGCTCAGACGCCCGCCGCCACCGGACCGGGGAGTTTTCCGCACTCAATGGCAGCCACCTCTGTGTAGAGTGACCACCTGCTGAAATCAGAGTTGGGCTTTTGCTCGACTACTACACTGCACGGCCCTCAGACGGAAACAGTATCACCGACTCCATCTTCAGTCGTGCTCGATGATGCTGGTCAAATATTTGTTTATGACGCCATGATACGGTAAGCCACTAACATTGAATATCAACTTGGTGATACTATTTAGTCTCTCTGATAATCATATGCCGTAGACGTTACAGATTCAGACTGCGTTGTACTCCCAGTGCACTCGCATTGCTCCAGGACGTCAGTCACCTGTGCCAGCATATGTCACTCAATGACACGATTGGATACCTCCGGACAGCGTGATCAAGCGGGATCAAACTTGTCTCACCCGACTGATGTCGTATCATACACTTGTGATGAGTGCCCACTGTAAACTATGCGCTGTTCATGGCAACAGTATCACCGAGCTAGCCTGTAGGACCGACTCTGGTTTCTCTTCCTCTTGCATGCTTACTTCTGCGACCGCCCCACACTTGCTTCCATTTGTTCTTCGGGGCCGGTCGTTCTTTTTCAGCTTCGTGACCACCGTCGTTATGACAGCGCTCAACAGCGAGGTGAAGTACTACGCTCATATGATATCGGTTTCGCTCCTGTTGATAATGGAAGCAGTTTCATAGTCACAACTGGTTGCCGCCGCATTCTTCACACACTACAAGCACTACAGAAGCGATCGCGAGCACGAGCGAAAGTGGCTCAATAATTCCACGACCGAGCGGGACGTCCTCTGCAGCGTCTCAGGGGGGCACCTTCGCTTCCTCTGCTCCTGCAGGCACGGACACAACAACCATCCCGAATGCCGGTGATCCCAGTGGGACTGAGTCGGCACCCGACTCATCCAACACAATGACCGATGCAAGTTCGGGTGGTAGCACAGACGCAGCGACAGATACACTGAGAACGAGCACATCCCGGCCCCCCAGTGCCGCTACGTCACATACCGAAGAACCATCGCCCACCGATCCAAGTGGCCGTCCATCGTTCGACACTACCTCGTCATCGTCACCATCGTCGTCACCGACACCGACACTGTCATCATCGGTTGCCCCTACCGCCGTGGGCAACCTTAGCACCTCAAAGCCCAATCACGCGGGTGCGATTGCGGGTGGGGTGATCGGCGGGCTACTGGGGCTACTCGCCCTCCTCGGTCTTCTCCTCTGGTTTCGCCGCAGGCAGCGACGGCTTAAGGTCGCGCCTTCTTCCGAATTCCTCACGGGCGGCGGCGCTCCCGCCGCATTCTTCTCCAGTGCCCGCGCACACACGTATGACGAGCCAGACGATGCCCCGGAGAAGCCCCCACGCCTACAGGAGACGTGGATCAGCACCATTGCGGAGAAAGTGCGCGCGGCGGAGGATCAGCGAGGGCAGTGGGGCGCGCCCGACCACGGCCCGGAGCTAAGGCCTCACAGCTACGGACTACAACAGGACATGGGAGAGCCGGACGACCTGTCTACGTCGTCGCCGTTAACGGAGCAATCAGCAAGGTAAGAGCAAGAGTCAACGCCTGTCTGGGCCAGGCGGCGCTGACGACGCTTCGTGGTTAGTAGGTTCAGGGATCCTTGATGCGCTTACATCCACATTTCACCTTGAACTCTTTCATTATTCATCGTGCAGGTCATTGGTTTCATCCTTCACATTCCTAGACCCTCATCGCTATGGAAATTATGACGGTGAGATATCGCTACGGGATTTCGACGGTCACGCTACGCTACGCATGCCATTCTAATTTTGTACAACAATGCTCGACGACGACTACGTATCCAGAATCCATGGGCCAGACGTGCGTATGGAGAACGACACAATAACAAACCAGGAATACCATATGACTAGGCAGAGGGAACAAATACTGAGCGAAACCCACTCATTTGTCAGAATTCTACTGCAGGAAGGGCGGGTGTGTAGAAGTTGGCCTCCGGACTACTAGACCTGTCCGACACCACAGGTGATCCTTCCGATGAAGGGGGTGTATTTGGTATGACGGGACTTGGGCTCCGCGCTTGTGAGAAAGAGTCCACAGGCCGGGCCGTCGAGACGGGTTGTGGCTGCGCCAAACGTGAGCTTCCGCTGTAGAGGCCGATAGAGGGATGGAACGGCACAGGTTTGTTGGGAAAGTCGAACGCGCCGACGTCTATGACAGGGGTCATCGCGTGAGATTGTGGAGCCGGATGTGCGATGGGAGGTAGCTGAGGATCAGCGATGGCTGGAGTGCTCATGCGAGGAGCGCTGCTGCAAAACGGATGACGCACATCAGCTGGGAAGCAGACGAGAAGAACTGACGGCATACCTGCGACCTTCGCTCGACGACTTGCGCTCAATTGGAGGAGGCGGCGGTGCGGGAAAGCATCGCACGAGCTCCGAAGGATCAACGTGCAACTCACGTTCGCGCCGCTCCATAAGCATAGGGGGTGACTGATCGCGAGAGAGGAGAACAACATCGCCGTCCTCAGATGGAGACAGGAGAGAAGGTGAAGGATCGTCGTCCAGGTTCCTCAAGTCGTCATTGTCGTGAGGTTCCTCCAGTAACATCGGCCTCCCTGTTCCAGAGGCGAGTTCGCACCACTCCATGACCCTACTCTCCAGGTTGCGCTTCGTCTCTTCGACCTCCGTGCGCATTTGCTGGACAGTGGCACGCGCGAGTGCCATTTCGTTCCGCTTGTTCTGTAGCTCAAGTTCCGCGGCCTCCTTGGCCGTGCGAAGTGCTTCCATCGTCGTCCGTGCTTCCTCAAGTTCGCTGCGAAGCTTATCCGACTCCATCATGAATTCCGTGCGAAGGTTTTCGATTGCCGTGCTAGCACCGGCGAGTTCTGCCTCAAGCTTCTCCCGTTCCGTCTTGCGCTCGGCTTGCTCGTACTCAAGTGAGCCATAGGCATCATCAAGTTCGTCTTGCAGTTGTTCGTGTTGTACCAAGAGTGACGCATAGGCAACGTTGGAGCGGGAGAGCCTGAGTATCAAGGCTTGCGGTGTCGTAAGATCGCCGGTGCGATCCATGCAATCAGCAGAAGATAGAGGAGCGGGAACCCCAGAACCAGTCCCTTTGCAAGAGATAGGGCACATGTGCATGCGCAGACGAGCCTCGTACAGCTTCTTCGCAAGGATTCGGCAGTACCACCATAGAAGTAACAAGCCAGTCAACAGCTGCCGAGTCTGAGCCAGATGGGTTGCGCGTTGTTGAGTGTAGACGTTGATCACCTCGTCCAAGGCTTTCTCAGTTTCTTCGTACATCGAGCGCCACATAGCTCGGTCCACAACAACGACATCCTTTGCATTCTCGACTAGAACAAGTCGGCGTCGGAGTGCCGCGATCTCTTCTCTATCCAAATGAGCACGAGCAACAGACTCAGCTTTTAGGGCCATTGCGAAGCGCCAGACAAAGAAGAGACAAGAGAGCAGACTATAGACGGCATTGTACATGTTCTTCTTGGTGGCCTTAACCTGATTGGCCATCGTCGAGTGGCTATAGCACACGCCCTCTGCGATGGTTTGCCATTCCGTGACCTCGCCCTGTGCCTTGCGTAGTTGGTCATCCTGATCGGCAAGCTCAAGCAGTAGTTCCTGTTTCTCTTCGAGTGCTATGTCGTAGTCAGCTTCTAGAGCTTCGTGTGCCTCAAGCAGTAGCGCGAGTCTCCCCTGTGTTGCAGCAGCGTCTTCAGTCGTCCGAGAAAGCCGAGCCTTCAAATCCACCAAGCGACGCCAGACAAGCAGGTGGTAGATCCGAGATATGGAGAGAACTTGTTCTCTGAACGTCACGTCTTCCTCGTCCTTGTGCAAGATCTGCTCTTGACACCATATCACTTGGTTTACCAGCGCGGTGAATTTTTGGTCCATCATAGCGTGCCTTTTCTCCAGGGCACGGACCCGTTCCCGAAAGAGAGATACTATGCGAAGTCCTAGATCCCGGAGCTCTGTGTTCTTGGCCCAGTGGCGGTCGTTACTTTCGACAAGCCGGATGAACGACCGGCCGAGCGACTGCATGTCAGGTAACGAGAATACAATGGTACGTCCGGCACCTTGGTCGAGGACGAGCATGTCTCTCGCCCATCCATGGCTATCCATAAGCCACAGATCTTTGGGTGTCACCAGTAGATCCTGGATATGCGCTCAGTGGGTATGTGACCCACAAGAAGAATGGTACGTACCAGGATCTCGGCGCGGACCGCGTTGTAACGATATCCAAAGCGTTCAAGACAGTGTCGAAAGGGTGGTATGAACAGGAATGGATGAATAAGCACCCGATAGACTTCGTAATGGAGCCAGACCGCGGCACAGATGGTCTTCAAGTCCCGTAGTGAGTGTATCTCCTAATGCGCGCGAGTCAAAAAGAGAGTTGACGCAATCCAATAACTCTGTACGCACTTTGCGTCGCTCGAGATATTCAACCACTGCGCACAAGAACACGAAACTTCCCGACACGTAGAACGCGTACGCCGACAACCGTACGAACTTGATAGGGTTGATGCGAAAGAGGCAGAGAATCAGCAAGGTATTCACGAATACCGCGTAGTGCAGAATCCAGCACAGGACAGCGCGGGTCTGGGGCTCTTTCATGATGATTGCTTGCTTCTTGGAGATCCATCGCGTAACTGCGTTATCTGAGAAGTAGCGTTGATACGCAAGACGTAGGTTTCTGGGTATCTGTGGCATCCTGGTCGCGTCAACAGATATCCGAGCGAGATGGAGACAGAGACGTGGTGGGAGAGGGGAAAGGGAGTGGTTGAACTTGCTGTCGCCGCGGCGGTCTCTGTCAAATCAACAGCGTCACCTTCCCAATGTGGCATGCCGTTCGCTCTTCACCCACCCTAAAGCCACCGTTGCAGTGCACCCACATATGCATACCACTCAAGTTCGCGCAGCGTGGTTTAGGGCACTGGGATTCATACGTTCTATTATATGTAGGCTAACAGGTGATGTACCGCATACGATCGAAGATGATACTCTTCTTGGTTAGATGGATTTACAGAAGAGCGGTGACGGGCGCATTGCCGAGCCGTAACACATGACGCGTACGGCGAGTCTTGGGAACTCAAACAAACAGAAAGAGTGCTCTCATAGCGGGAATCAAGGGTGACCTTGCCAATACCAAGTGTTGTGTACAACCTTAACCTATAGGTTAGGAGATTGATTCCCTAGATAACCAACTAACGACTTACATGTTCGTTCGGCGGAGTCGGAGGCAGTGGCGGCGGCGTAGTACTTGGCGAGGAAACCGTACGCGGGGACGGTGGCGGCGGCGGCACATCATACTCGTACCTACCCTCCGCGTCTACCACATCCACGGATGCGTTCCCGTGCTTCGGGGACAAATCCGCGTCGCACCCCGCGTCCCCATCCCGCTTCCGGTCAAGCTCGCGTTCATGCCCAGGACCGACGTACGGCGGTGGCTGTGCCGAGTACGGCGGCGCCGAGTACCCCGGTCCCTGGTCCCGCGCACCGAGCTCCGCGTTCTGGCGCCGGGTGAAGACGGAAACGTAGCTGCTCATACGCCGCAGCTCGACGAAGGGCCTCTGAGGGCTGCCGTAGATGCGCGTGTGTCGGCGGTAGACGATAAAAGTGAAAGCGAGGACTAAGAGGCCCAACAGCACACCTATGAAGGAAAATAGTTAACATGAAGATCGGCTCGAGGAAGCGGTAAGGGAAGGGAAGACGCACCTATGATTGCTCCGGCAATCGTTCGTGCAGAGGAGCTGGATCCCCAGGATGTACTGCGGTCGTCGTCCTGCGCATATATCCGTTGGGCGAGCACAAGCATCACGCTTGCGCCACGTAGCTTCGTATGTTTCCGAGTCAGGAGAGCCATATCCCAGCCGACTTTTTTTGCGAAGGTAGCAAACCGAAAGGCGAAGTAGCCTTAGAGCCAGAATCCTCCACACATTCGGTTTCATGCTATATAACATACTGGTCACCCAGCGGTAGATGTACGCCAGCCCCGGCTTGGCATGGTTGTGCTGGGGAACTGGGAGCCCGAGTGAACTGACAACAAGCCATGACATGCCGACCAGCGCTCGCTGACCTGAGAACAGAAACAATTCACTCGGGCGACCTGCTCCTTCTGTAAACCCAAGCACAGACGAATTTGTTGCTACGAATGCCAGTGGATGATGCGATACGTGGCAGATGATCTGTTGTCGAACGGATAAGAATGTGTCATGATAGGTCGTCAATTTCGTCACGTATTAATACATTGTGGGCCCTTTCGTACATATGGCTCCTAGGGTGGATGCAAATGTGAGTTGGTGAAGATGAACAGTGGCTCACTTCTCTTACCTGCTACACATTCGATATCGATGATGGTGCATGATTAAGAGCATTGTAGCATCTAGCGTGCACTGACATATTCCATGTGTGCACTCTATGGGGGTCGTCAGACACGACCCACAAGTCTTGCATCTTATGCTCACCTCGTTGCGCATATAGGCGGGTGGAAGTGGTGTCAAAGCTGAGGTCATGTAGGCCGGAGGTGTCTCCGTGTCGAGAGGCGCGTCCGTGGAGATGACAGTCTCCCCCTCCAAAGGCTCCTTGCCGTGATACGCCGGCGGAGGCTCCCTTCGTCTTCTATCGAACGAGGTCGGTAGGTTTTCCCCTAGGTAAGATTGGTGTGACGGTAATGGATGATTCGCTATGCCGCCTGAGCTCGGCAGACGGATGGTTGGTAGGATCGGACCCGTTTGAGCCATGGATGTCGCGGCGGCGCGATCACGGCGCCTGTTCATGATCCAACGGTACCAGAACACCAGTGCAAGGAGGCCGACAAACACTCCGATGACTATGCTCTAGATGAGCTTTGTAGTACTCCAGTGCAAGTATTGGACTCACTAATCACGGTAAAGTCAATAGCCGCGCTGGAGCTCGAGTCGCCCTCACTACTGCTCGAATCCGCCATGCAGTGAGTCACGAATGCGAACAACGAGAGGTAGCTCAGTACGTTCGAATGCCGCGAGTGGGACGGAAATGGTGTCATATCAAGTGTCGTAGAGTCTTCGAGGTACAGTGCTTTACCATCCTTCTCCACACAGAGCGATTTATGTATCCGCCGAATGTTATGTTTAGAACTACGGCTTGCATGTCTTCCGTGTATACGCAGGTATGGAGCTGAGCCAGGTAAAAACTGAATCCGCTCTCCACCCGGGATGCAGCGGGTGGTGGATACGGACGAAGGGTAGGTTGCATCCGCTATGATTCAGACAGCGTGACATGCAGTTACGGTGACGTGACAAGCGCTGAGTCTTTACGGCCACCCGCTTTTATTCGATTTTAATGCGCTCCGACTTGCCGACCTCCACCCTTACCGGCTTCTTGGTCTGCAACCAAACACAACAAACATGCATGTTTGACGTACCAAGACGGCCTACCTCAAGTGCGCAATGCCAACGACATACACCGCGGTCTCCAACGACGACTATAGCAGGTCAATGAGCAGTTCAATGCCATGGTTGGCTGCGTGCGTCAAAGAGCAGGGGCGGGGCATGCAGAAAGCGGACAAGGTTTGCACCCCTTTGCCCACGACTCCACCGGTTTGGCGGACGGATGCAGCCATGACTTCATGCTTGTCACATCCGCTAGATCGCATTCAAATCAGCTCATGATTCAGCCCGCCCTACCTACTTTCCCTCACGCACCCTGACTTGTGTCTCGCTAATCCGCACCGAACACCATGACCGCCGCCGTACTGCTCGCGCTCTCTGCGCTAGCCTTTCATGCGAAGCCCGCAGCAGCCTATTGCAGTTATTATTATGGGTGCCGTAGAGTGACCGGTGGGGCAATAGCAGGCATCGCCATCGGTTAGTCACCCTGTGTTCTGGCAATTGGCAGGGAAGGCTCATGTCAAGTTGCAGCCTGCGTATTCTTCGTCATATTTCTCCTAGCGTGTTGCATGATGGGCATGCGCCGTCGTCGCGCATACTACAGCAATGGCGGACAGGGAACGTGGTATCCGGTTTCCAGGGGTGGGTTCTTCCCGGCCGCTCCGCCGCGCGATGCAGAAGGCGGATATGGTGGACAACAAGCGGGATGGAATAACAACGGTCCCCCTGCTAATGACGGCAATGCACGTGGTTGGTTGAGCGACCTGAACAACAATTACTATGCACCGAGCGGAGCACCTTCGGGCAGCGTAGGTCACTGGCTCAGTGAAGGTCCCAACGCAGTCCCGCCCCCATACGACGCGAATGCGCCGAAGTATGCGCCTGTGAGTTGACTCAACGCTCTGTGATAACAACATAGCCTAAACCCATCGCGTTAGCCCCCGGGTGAACCTCCGGCCGCTCACGTTCGCTCTTGAGATCGTTACACATCGAACATTGGCTGGAGCGCAGACAATGCACGGCGCCGGACCCCGTTTGGCAGTCTAAGAGCAGTGTTATAACATATGCTGTATTTGTAATGACAGAGACGCTTCACATCGAGTACAGTGATGATGTATCGCAGATGCGTACAATACATATACCTTGTCATGTTTCCCATATTGAGACGGCTGAGGCTACATGCACAGAGCTAAGCACCATCTCCCTCTCCTTCCTCCTACTCACCTACACTCCCGCAGTCTCCTTCGTGACCCAGCTAGGCTCTCCAGGCGACATGACATGCAGACGGCGATTCTCATGATGGGGATGATGCGCCCCCGGCTGCACGTCCTGCCACCTGCCATCAACATCAGGCATCCAAACGCGAGTCGCGGCGGTGCGCGTATCTACGTGGACGGAGAGGTCTATGGGACGCACGTGTACACGAAGGGAGGCGGGCAGAGCGTCAGCGGAGAACGCCCCGCGCGTTTTGAATCAGACTGTCTGGCCCCGCTCGCCGCCTTTGCGGAAGTCCTTGCAGAAGCGTTAGGTGTCCTGTCTCTGGATGGCATGGAGGGGAGACTCCCTCTGGCGTCGACGGGGCGACCATGGAAGGAACGCAGCAAGTGTCAGGCTATGGCGTTGAGCGTGCGCTCGTGATACGCGGAGGGAGGTGGTCCTTACTTCGGAGGGTAAGGTCTGAGGCCGAGGCGACGCCAGATGGCCCCTCAATTGCTCTCGCCGGATCTTGCTGGGTCCGAGTCAACCTTCTGTGTGGGTTGCACGTCCAATAGCGTAGGCATGAGCGTGCTTTCCATTGAGAAAGTAGGACGCACATGTGAACTTACGATGTGCAATGTAACCCTTTTTCGAGCTCAAGTGTCGACGTTTTGGGGCAGAATCCTTCCGCGGACCATCGTCGGCTTCTACAGCAGTCAATTGGCGGTCCTTATCAGAACGTGCACTTTCGCGCCAGTCGACCCCAGCTGCTGTGTGCTGTTGATGAGCGTCCGGACGCAGTATCTGAAGCACCTGCTCACTAGTAGCATGAATGTGTGGTATGTCGCTTGCTCCGCTACTAGCGCTCGCACGTTCGATGGATGGACCCCCGGCTCTGACGGTCGTACGAGTCGCGTAGTGTATCTCTACCCTCAGACACTGGGATCCAGCTGGCACCCACTTGGCACCGTGGCCCGCGTCCGCCTCGCCAGTATGGAGGCGTAGGTACCCGGCGAGGCTGGTAGTCGGCGCCAGTGCGACTGCGTGTCTCTGTGGTTATACTTAGTATATGGGTTGAGGGCGCGTCGTCAATTAATCTCACCCTGTACCTCTCTATGCATCACAAGAGTCATGCAGCTCAAGAGCTCCTGTACAGAGATTTGGAGTTATATCCTGAAGCTGAGCGGTAGTGGCAGTGGCTGACGAAGCTAACGTACCAGAGTGCTTCTACGGTTGAATGCTGTGAAGTGCATAGACAAGCTGCTGGACACGGCAGGCTCGCATACCGTTCTCAAGCCAGTATATCTCCTGAGAGAGACGCATGAATGATCTTGATTCTCAATTGTCTGAACCCCATCACCCGCCAGTGAGGGCCCCCTGGGAGAATGCTAGAGGGGAGCGCTCGAGCGTTGTCGAGGCTGGTGCATGGAGCATTGCTAGACTTGCATCAGCAAAAAAGCCGGATCCATCCAAGGCCTTATAGGCGCAGACAGCCTAATACCATGTTCTCACGGTCTGGCAGGCTCAGATACAGCCTTGGATGGCACGGCATACACTTATCTATAGGATGTTTTAATGTCTATGAGTCAATGTAATACAATGTAAGATGTTCAAATACATAGGACTACCTATAGGTATCTACACCTACCTATAGGCATCTACACCTACAGAGCAATGGACAAGGTCGTCGTGCACAAGCTCAGCACAGTTGTCACCCGAGTCTAAGGAGTACACGGTCGTGTGGATGACCGAATGAAGTGTGATTGAAAACTAGGTACTGGACACGGTGTACAGAGTTTACTCAGGTTAGAACGGCGCGTAGTGATCATCGAATACTTCCTCCTCATCAGCTTCCCCGTCTTCAGGCCCCAGGTCACCGTCTTCGTCGACCCAGTCTTCGGCACCCTCCACCTCACCCGACTCGTCCTCCATATCTGAGCGATCCATTTCTTCGTCGTCGTCTTCGCCTTGCTCGTCCTCGTCGTCTTCCGGTGCAATGCCTGTCCGCACGGAGTCGGCCAGTGAGGCGTTAAGGGCGGCGGCGTGGGCTTCCTCGTCGGCGGCTTCGTCGACGGCTTCGTCTGCGCCGGCATGTGAGGTCGCAGTACGGTCACGTCTGCGCTTGGTCGGGATCATTCCCTGATGCCCTGGTGCCTCCCCTGGCAGGTATCGCATGACCATGTCCCGGTCGACAAACCTATGACGGAAAACAGAGCATTGAGTGAACAAAACATGAGGAGTAACGAGGAGAACTTACATGCCGATGTAGTAATACATGTAGTCCATGTCCCCCTCATCTCTCCGTCGCGCGCACACCGACGGCGGCAGCAGATCGCGCATTTGGCCGTGCGCGTAGGCGGGGATGATATGGGATGCGCGCACGACACAGGCTGGGTTGAGGAACCCGAAAGCATACGGGTCCTCGTGGGGCACAAAGCCAACGCGGTGGAGCCTACGAGTCTCGGCGCCGCCGGGGGCAGTCGCGTCCCGCCCGTACCAACGCACCCAGAGAACGTCAAGTTTCTCGACCCGGTCGGGTTGGGACAAGAATGAGGAGGCGAGGCGGACGTACACATGGAAAACGGACAATACTCGAGCATACCAGAATGGGTGTTCACCCGCCTCGTCGTCGTCTTCGTGCGCAAGCAGCATGATGTTGGGGTGGGTCCTAGGGTTGATAGAGTCTTGTCCGCGGCGCATGTCGTATGTCGTGTAATTGACCCGCAGAACCTTGTGTAGGTACATGCGGTCCTTCTCGATGCTGAGGCGGCGTAAGTCGGCGGGGGACATACCGTCTTCGTCTCCGTTATACTCTTTTCCCAGCATGCGCGCGAGAAGGTGGTCTCTCAGGTGGGGGAGGAAGTTCTGCGGCACCGAATGAGGGGTCATACCACTGCGGCAAGAATACAAACGCACCTTGGTCGCCGGGTCATCGCGATGCCGGTCCAACCACTCGTGGATGTGGACCGGGAAGCGTTGAGAGTCCGACACCTGGTACCGAGTCTCTGGTGCTGCTGGGGACAGCTCCTCGCTATCAGCGAAAGAGAGAGTCCCTCCACGGCGCACGTCCGAGGCGGACGTCTGATCAGCGGTTTGCGGCGGCACAGCGGGAAGGTTAGCTTGAGGACGCGAGGTTGCGTGAGCAGGAAGACCGTGCGCGCGGTGGTACTTTCTCCTGATCTTGGCGAGGATGCGAGTGCGGCGCTGCTGCTTCCCTACCTGAATCACATAGTTCTTTTTGTTGGTACGAGGGAAGAACTTCTTGAGGCACCGATGCTCTAGTTCCCCCTACAGCGACGTGAATACAGTCCAGTATGCATGGCACAACATCGACTTACTGATTGAGTTGACGAGACATCCAGTGTCCCGTACGCGCGAATGGCGTCAACGTAGTCGCCGAACGAATGCCACTTGACGGTTGAAGCCTGAAACTTGACGTGCCGCGAGCTCCCAGCCGGCCTACGAGTGGCCTTTGGAGCTGCTGCCTTACCCTTTCCTTTGGATCGCCCCGACGCGGAAGTCTTGTTGCCGCTGGCCTTTGCAGCAGCGGCAGCTTCGCGACGGCCTCGCGCCGCTGTCTCGCGAGGGAGTTCTTTGGTGTCGTAGGCCGCGCAAGTGACCGTTTCGAATTTGCGCACGGCCTCGCCCAAGGTCTTGATGGACTGCTCGAATAGCTTGAGGGTGCGCTCAGTGTGGAGGC
Source organism: Fomitopsis palustris (assembly GCA_029783445.1). NCBI lineage: Eukaryota > Fungi > Basidiomycota > Agaricomycetes > Polyporales > Fomitopsidaceae > Fomitopsis > Fomitopsis palustris. Next base: position 268,297 of record JARAOQ010000040.1, read on the forward strand.
GCATTTTTGCGAAGGCGTGGAACTCGGCGAGAGCGAACAGCATGTCGAGGACGATGGCGTCGTGGGGCGCGGGGAGCAGTCCCTCGATGACCGGCATAATGCACTAGCAGCAGATCAGCACAATGTCAAGCAGAAAACAGGCCGTTCATACCTGGAGAATATCTTCATACATCCGCGCCGCCATCTGCTTCAGGTCGGACACGTTGTTGCTAAACCGTCGGATGGTGTCGTGTCCAAAGGTAGGCACTTTGCGGAATCTGCTAGAGGGTTAGCACCAGAAACTAGGGACAAGATGTGACGCTACATACCGTCGATTGAACCGTGTGATGTGCTTCAATAGCTGGAGGATCCGTAGGAGGTGTATCAGGATGGCTTTCCAGGTACCGGCCTCGATTTCGTGCATGTTGTCCGGTCCAAACAGGCGGTAATGGTTGAATTGGAGGGGCTTCGGGAGGCTCGCAGAGAATACGGAGAACGCGCTCTGCCGCACGGGTCAGTCTTTGCAGCGCGTCACGGCGAGCGAACTTACCTGCAAGGGCACAAGTGAGCGCGAGGCAAGAACTTTGTTGATCAGCGTGCTGTTGGGCGCAATACCGTCCTCGAAGATCCAACTGCGGGTCTTGTTGATGTCGTACTGAACTGGCTCGGTGTCCTCGCGACGCTGCGTTTGGCGGCGCTTCATGTCGCGCACAGTCCCCATGAGGCGCATGTCCGACTTCTTGACGAAGCAGCGCGGGCATGGGCACTCGGCAAGATACCGGATGCAGGCGAGGAGAATCCTGTGACGGAGCTCAGTGTTGTCGCGATGAAGACTGTCGCGCACTTACTTTTCAGGGTAGTCTGCAGAATATATGAAGAAACGGGGGAAAAGGCGGCGCAGTATCTTGTCCCCGCACTCCCAGAGAAGGCCCTCCTCGTACGCCTTGCGGAATTCGGGATCCAAGAGTAGCGTCCAAACGGCATGCATGACTTCGCGGCGACAAAAGCGCTCCGTGTGCTCGGATGCAGGCTCGCCAAAGAGCTCTTGATACCAGTCTTGGAAAGAATCAGGTAGCTAGAAGTAGTGTGAGCTTGACTAAACACGCGGAGCAATTGCCCTCACCTTTGGGACGTAGGCTAGGTGGTGGGCCGATAGAGAGTTCGGCCGTGCACGGATATACTTCGAAACAAAGCCAAAGAACACATAGATAGGCCACATCGACGCGTTCCCGAAGTTGGCGAGCTGCGTAGAGTCGGACCAGATGAGAATAGGAACAAGGCCAATCTCGACCTCAGGCGGGTCGTTGCAGTGCTGCTTAGCCCAGTCGCGGATGCGAGCATATTCGTCCAGGGCTTCCTGCGAGTTCACCACATCGCTGTAGAGTCGCACTGGCTCTGTGGTAGGAGTGCCTTGATGGTCGTCGTCGAGAGGTCGATTCCAGGTCAGCTCGTAGGGGATCCAGTTGTACGTAGTAGCGTCTTCGTCTGCGGCTGCCTCCTTGATGACGTCGAGTAGTTTCCGGTGGTACACGTCCTCGATTACAAAGTGGGGCGCGTCCTGCTCTGAAGGGTATTTGACCTTAGCTTTCGGTACAGGAATGGACAACGACACCCGATGCCAGCCATCGAGAGCGTCGATGTTGTCGAGGCGTGCCGTCTCGCGCGATACATCGAACCCGCGCAAGTCCTGGGGATGGAAGTGCTCGGAGAGAAGGACCTCGTCGACGAGGCGTTGCATCTCGCCGTTCGACTTGAGGTTAGAGCCGGTGTACTGCCACTCCATGAGCAGAAAAGAGCTGGGATTCAGGAAGGGGAAGTACCAGGGCCGGGATTGGGCAGTGGGCGGACGCTGAGTAGAAGTTAGGGCTTGCGATCGTACTCGCTCAGCAATGACGCGACCAAACCCGCGCACGGCGCCCCCCGGAGGCTTGCGGCGGGCCCGCTGAATGAACGTGTGGTCGCATAGTTCATAGAGACATGTTTCCTCAGCGGGTTCACGTCGGGGGGCGACAGGGTACTTCCGGAACACCCCAAAGTGGTTCGCTTCAGTCGCGACCACCTCTGCGGGCACCGGGGACGGGCTCCGGGTGTGCGAAGACCTCTGAGAGCCGGTATATGCAGGCTCTGCGGCCGCGGGCTGGGGGGAAGAGGGCGTCGGCTGCGCGGGTTGCACACGGGTGAGTATATGCGCGGGTAGACCCCCCGTCGAAGACGGTAGAAAGTCTTGAAGTGCGCGAGGGGGTCTCCGGACACGACCAGAGCGGCTCACAGACACAGGGATAGGGGATTGTGGAAGTGCGGGGACCGGCTGCTCGAGTTCCGGTACTCTGCCTGACGAGCCTACCACAAACTCGGGCTGCTCTGGAAGCTGGAGGGCACCATTGAGCATGAATACCACACCAGCGAACGGGGGACTTACCTGGTCTAGCGTCTCCCCGGTTTCCTGCCTCTCCCTGCTATCCTCCCGCCTCGGTAATTTCGTCGGTCGCTCGCCCTTCTCAAACAGCGGTCGCTTGCGTTTCCCAGAACCACCCCCGCTCCGGTTCGCCTTGCATCGTCCAAAATGGAGATTGAAGGACGCTTTCTTCCAGAGTTTCCCGCAGAAGGGGCACTTTTCAAGCATGGGGGGGAGGCAAGGGCTGACCTCTCAGTAATTGGCACGCAGCTGCCATCCATGCAGCTCAATCCGGCAAGTGCGGACGGCGCGTCTCTGGAGGGTGACAGACTAAGACGGACGGCGGGCATTGGTGCTAGTCCCTTTGTTCTTACAGACTACAAAATAGTACTATTATACACATTGGGGCAGCGGAGAGCTTTGACGTCGAACTTTGGGTGGGTTGTAGCAGACGTGGGTAGGTGGGTAGACGAACCCGCTGACTTGCCGTTCGAGGCGGACGTGGGTGTCGCTGGTACAGATCCAAATGAAGAGACTGTCGCCGACCTTGGCGGGACAGACGCAGGCGAGGAAGAGGTGGGAGCGGGCTCGCTATCAGTACTACCACGCGAGATAATGAGCATGGCTGTACATACCACCTGGCTTCGTGGTGTTCGTCGGGCTTCGTGCGCTATCCTTGAATGAGACACCCTGACCGACTGCGTTCGGTCGTCTTGAGGGTGTCGGTTGTTGACTTCCGAGTGCGAGAGCAGCGATCTTGAGGGCCCGAGGCAGCGGCCGCGAGGGAGGTTGAAGGCTGCGACCCAGCCGCGGGACACCCCCGAGCTGGGTCGCAGAATGACGGGGCGAGGCGGGCTGTATAGCCGGCCTCGCGCACACGTCTCTTGACGTCGGGGGAGAGAGAGGTGAGGGGTACTAGGAAGATATGGGGGCGGAGGCATCGTTGATCGATGTATCAGTACTCGCGCGCAATGGCAGCACGGCTGGACGCACCTGGCTACACAGCGTTCACTGGGCTTCGTGTGCTGTGTCTCGAAGCCCGGGATGCGAGAAGGGAGGGACGGCGAAGGAGGTATGAACGGCGGGGACGTGTCAGTCGCGCGCGATGGCAGCATGGCTGCACGCACCTAGCTTCGTGGTGTTCGTCGGGCTTCGTGCGTCGTCTCTTGAGGCCCGGGATACGAGAAGGAGGGACGGCGAGGGAGGTGTGAGCGGCGGTGCACGTCGGCCTTGAGGGCCCGAGGCAGCGGCGGCGTTGAAGGAGGTTGAAGGCTGCGACCCAGCCGCGGGACACCCCCGGGGCCAGGTCGCAGAATGACGGGGCGAGGCGGGCTGTATAGCCGGCCTCGCGCGCACGTCTCTTGACGTCGGAGAGGAGAGAGGGGTAGCGAGGGAGGCGGTAGCAGAATGGCGGGGACGTGTCAGTCGCGCGCGATGACAGCGTGGCTGAACGCACCTAGTTACGCAGTGTTCGTCGGGCTTCGTGCGTCGTCACTTGAGGCCCGGGATGCGAGAAGGGAGGGACGGCGAGGGAGGTGTGAGCGGCGGTGGACTGAGGGCCCGAGGCAGCGGCGGCGTTGAAGGAGGTTGAAGGCTGCGACCCAGCCGCGGGACACCCCGGGCCAGGTCGCAGAATGACGGGGCGAGGCGGGCTGTATAGCCGGCCTCGCGCGCACGTCTCTTGACGTCGGAGGGGAGAGAGGGGTAGCGAGGGAGGCGGTGGCAGCGACGAGGAGGAGGAGGGGAGTAGAGGCAGCGAAGAGGAAGGTGGGACGAGGAAGGACGAACACCGAGCGAACGCCGAGGAAGTTCGGACTTCTCCGGGAACCGAGGGCGCTCTCACGCCTTCGTCCCACACGTCCCGCACAACCTTCTTTCCTCCTTCTCGCCTTCCGTCCTCCTCCTCTCGCCCGCCTCCTCTGCCCGCCCCGACCTCTGGCGACCTCCCCCTCCTCGACCTCCTCCTCCAGACCGACAGAGCCGTGCGACCCCAGGTCTACACCTCGGGTCTGCCGCTCTCAACCGCGTGCGACAGCAGGGAGTGCCCTCCTGTCGCCCGGTCTCTGGACCTCAAGCCCCGGACGCCTCGCTGTCGCCCCCTCGCTGCTCGTCGCCCCTCGTTGCTCGTCGCCTCGCTGCTCGTCGCCCTCTCGCGCGTCGTCGCCCCTCCGCTTCGCGCGTCGTCGCCCTCCTGCTCTCTCGCTCGTCGCCTCTCGCGCGTCCCCGCTCCTCGTCGCGCCCCTCGCCGTCGCCCTCTCGCGTCTCGTC